>PVKB01007324.1:0-37931 GCA_004027205.1 Ctenodactylus gundi | reverse complement strand
TTTTTTTTTTTTTTTTTTGAGATAGGGTCCTGTTCTATATAGTTCAGGCGGGTCCTGAACTCATTATGTAACCCAGGCTGTCCTTGAACTCCCGGCACTTCTTCTGCCTCAGCCTTGTAAGTGCTGGGACAGGCCATGATTTTTGTCTTTATTATGAGACAGTCTCATTAAATTGCTAAATTGTTCAGGCAAGCTTGAATTTGTGACGGATCCTCTGTCTCAGCTCCCAGAGTATTAGGATTACAGACCTGCATCACCAGGTACAGCTTGTGTGTGTGTGTGTGTCTGTGTGTGTAATTAGGGATTGAGCCCAGAGCCTTCACAGTAAGCTAAGCACCAGCCCCACTTATTATTATTATTATTATTATTATTATTATTATTGTGAGAGAGGATGTTGCAGAATTGCTAAGACGGCTGGAGGAATAGTTCAGCAGTTAAAGTGCTTGCCTAGCAAGTGCAGGGCCCAGAGTTCAGCTTCCCAACATGGTAAACATAAACCAAGCATGGTGGCACATGCCTGTAATCCCAGCACTGGGGAAGCTGAGGCAGGAAGATTGCCAGGAGTTTGAGGCCAGGTTGGACTATACAAGTGAGTTTAGGACCAGCCTGGACTACAGAGTGAGACCCTGCCTCAAAAAAAAAAAAAAAAAAATTGCCTTGTTTTTTTTTTTTTTCCCTTGGGGGTTGTCTTATTTTTTCTCTCTTTTTTCTTTTGTGTGTATGTATTTATTTGGTTCTGTTCTTTGAAATGAGAGTGAAGTGTGAAAGGGTCAGGAACAAATGGAAGTAAATGGAGCTAACTGGGTAGCTTGGGATGCAAGAGAGAACTGTTAGGTCCACTGAACTGCAGGTAGAATACTCAGATTTTAGAGGACCAGTGACTGAAGCCAGAGAATGTGCAGTGCAGAGGTCGTAGGCCATGCAGGGGTCTTTTTGCAGGGAAGGGAGGTTGCTGGAGGCTGAGCCAGGGCCTTCACCTGTGTTGTGTCCCAGCCCACTTTATTCTTTTATTTTGAGACAGGGTCTCACTAAATTCTCCAGGATAGGCTCAAACTTTTCCAATCCTCCTGCCTCAGCCTTCCTGGGTGCTGAATAAGAGGCTTGTGCCACAATATCTGGCTGGCCCAATCCAGGTTTTCCTTTTCTTTCTTTTTCTTTCTTTCTTTTTTTTTTTTTTGTGATACTGAGGATCAATCTTGGGTTCTTTGCTCTGTGCTACACACCCACCCTATTTTTAAATTTTTATTTTGAGACAAGTTCTTGCCAAGTACCGAACTGCCCAGGCTGGGTTCGAACTTGCTGGGATTCAGGCCTGCGCCACAGGTCCACTCAGTTTTCATGTGATTTAAGCGAGAGGTGAGTTTAAGGTACCACGTGACTGCGTCCTCCAGCTCTCAGAATCAGACTAGTTTTTAAATACAGGCTATAGGTCTAACAGCCCCAGCTCCACTTGTGTAGCTGGTAGTTCTAGTTTGTGTATTTGTTTTGTTTTGTTTATGTATTTATTGTCTTTTTTTTTCTGAGACAGGGTGTTGCTCTGTAGTCCAGGCTGGTCCTGAATTCCCTGTGTAGCCCAGGCTGGCCTTGGATTCACAGTAATCCTTCTGCCTCAGCCTCCAGAATGCTGAGATTACAGGCATATACCACCATGCCCAGCTTTATGTGGTGCTAGGGAGTCCAAATCAGGGCCTTGAGCTCCCTCCAGTCCTTTGTTTTATTTTGGTTTGGTTTGGTTTCGTTTTAACACAGAATTTTTGCTCCTGGTTTGTTTGCTTGCTTGTTCTTGAAACAGTCTTGCTCTGAAGTCCAGGCTAGTCTTGAGCTCACTGCATATCCCAGGCTGGCCTTATACTCAGGACAATCCTCCTGCCTCAGCTCCCAAGTGCTAGGATTACAGGTGTACACCTTCACACCCAGTGTCCAGTTTATGTGGTGCTAGGGAGTCGAAGCCAGGGCCTGGCGCTTGCTAGGCAAGAGCTCTACGGGCTGTGCTGTTCCTCCAGCTCTTACTTTGGCTGTTTGGTAGTTGTTTTGTTACAGTGGCTGGCGCTGCTGCTGCTCTTCTGTGCCAGGGGAGCCGGTGGCAAGGCCTCTCCTCTGAGCTGCCTCTCCAGCGCTCCTTACTGTTTGTTTGAGACAGGCAGACACTAAGTTGCTAAATATCCCAGCAGGGCTTTTACTTGTAGTTCTCCCACTTCAGCGTCTGGGAGTGCAGGGATTACAGGCCTGTGCCACTAGGCTTGGCTTAGGGTTTCTGTTTTAGAGAGTGATCTTGTCGAATTAAAATTCCATTAATCCAACTTTAAGGACAAGAAAAACTCTTTGTGAAAAAATCATTAAACAGCACATAAAACCCTGTGAGGAACAGCAAATCCCAGGAGAAGGGCAGCCTGGCTTTTCGGAAGGTACTTTGGGCCCAATGAGTTAACTTTTTTCAGGAATTTTAACAAGATAGTGGTCAAAGTGGAATTTGTTCACGCAGTTTACTTAAGGGTTTACAAGACCCAGCCAGCGGCCCCTCCCCTCAGCCTGGAGGACGGGGAGTTTGCTAACAACCAAGTAGAAACTTAGAATTTTAAGGGACATTTTTAAACCTATGAGGAAACAAAGCAATTGGCCTGGAAACTCAACTGGCAAATGAGCCCAGAGGGACAAAGGAGGCCTGGCTGAAGGGGACTGAAGAGAAGGGACAGTGGAGTGAGACCGTCGTCTGGGGTGGGATCCTGGGGGGGGGGGGGGCGCGAACAGATTGGCCCAGCAAGGACATTGTTGGGACAACTGTTGAAATGTGTACACAGTCTGCTGTGGATTAGATAATAGGATTGTGGCAACTTGAAATTTCCTGATTTTGATACTGTACCCAGCTGTGTAAGATAATGTTCCTGGTGTTAGACACAAACAGGGAAGTGATTGAGAATAAAAGGCCATTGATCTGTGGCTTTATTCTCACATGGTTCAGAAAAAAGTGTGTGTGTGACTTGTACACACATGTATGATGGACCAGTAGTAAGCATGTATGTGTATGTAATAAGACACTTAGGGAAAACTCAACGGTTAAGCGTCTGCCTAGCATGTGCAGGACCTTCGTTTTGATTCCCCAATACCACATAAAAATCAGCAGGTCATGGAGGCATACTTCTTTAATCTCAGCACTAAGGAGGCTGAGACAAGAGTATTGCTAGCCAGCCTGGGTTACTGAGTGAGTTTAAGATCAACCCTGGGCTACATATCTAGACTTTCTGTCTCTCTCTCTCTCAAGAAAAAGAAAAATAAAAGAAAAAGTACATAACTGTACAGGGGAAGGAGCTGGGTTTAGTGGTGCACACCGGTAATCTCAGAATCTCGAGAGGCTGAGGCAGGATGATTTCAACTTCCAGCCTAGTCTGTTCAATTTGGTGACTTAGTAAAAACCCTGTATTAAATTTAAATGTTGACCAGGTGGTACAGGTCTATAATCCTGGCCTCTGGGAGGTGGAGGCAGGTGAATACAAGGTCAGGCCTACCCTGGGCAATTTGGCACTTGAGAAACTTACTAAGACCCTGTCTCAAAAGCAAACATTAAGAAACCAGACAGTAGAGCTCAGAGGTGCACTGTGTAAGTATTAGGCCTTATTACTAAATTGGAAAGACCTAAGGGATCCTGCCTGCAGTAGCTAAAAGCCTGTCATCCTCTGCGTCCAGCAGGCAGCAGGCACATTCCTGAAGGCGGGTGTGTGTGACTTAGCTCTTGCCCCCCAGGACCTCGCAGGGTCCCCAGGAACTGGGCTATCAGGATACACATGCTTCTGGGGGAGTGGATGGATAGTCTTGCTCTTCAGTCCAGGCTAGTCCTGAACTCACTATGGAGCCTAGGCTGGCCTTGAACTCTTGGCAATCCTCCTGCCTCCCACTTCAGTCTTCAGTGCTGGCATTACAGGTATGTGACATTGTGTCTGGCTAATTTTTATGTGGTGCTAGGGGACTGAGCCCAGGGCCTCATGTCTGTTAGGCAAGCGCTTTAACCACTGAGCTATGCTTCTTGGTGTGGGTAAAGAGCTGCCAGAAATGACTTATTGAGCTGTGTGTGGCAGTGCATGCGTGGAATTCTACCACGCTAGCAGCTGAGGCAGGAAGATTCCAAGTTTGAGCCCACCCTGGGCAACCTGGTGAGTTAATCACACCCAGTTTCCAAAATAAAAATATAAAAAGGGCTGGGGGCTGGTGTAGTAGCCAGCAGTTAAAGCACTTATTTGCCTAGGAGGCACGAGGCCCCGGGTTCAATTTCCCAGCACCACATAAATTGGTCATGGTATTGCACATCTGTAATCCCAATACTCAGTAGGCTGAGGCAGGAGAATTTTCATGAGTATGAGGCCAGCCTGTGTTACGTAATGACTTCAGGATGAGCCTGGACTATAGAGCCAGACCCTGTCTCAAAAACAAAGTAAAACAAAAAGACAAAAATAAGGAAAATAGGGGCTGGAGGAGTAGCACAGTGGTCAGAGTATCTGCCCAGCAAGCAGTAGGCTCTGAGTTCAGGTCAGCAGCGTCACATAAACCGGGTGTGGTGGCACACGCTTGCAATCCCAGCGCTCAGGAGGCCACGGCAGGAGGACTGCTGTGAGTTTGAGGCCAGCCTGGTCTACAGAGGTAGACCCGGTTTCTAAATAAAGGGCTGGGGACGAAGCTCGGTGAAAAGACCCTGAGTGGTATCCCGAGCATTCCCAGTTCAACAACGTCAGGCGACATTTGAGGTGCCTGTATGTCGTGTTTTATTTCCTCTCATGGGCTGAGGACTGGACCGTGCTAGGCAGCACGCAGCTAGCCACACCCTGAGTCCTGGATCTGGTAGATGGTGGGTCTGGGTCTGGTGGCACAGCACTGCAGAAGCTGAGGCAGGAACTTTCCATGAGTCCAAGGTCAGCCTGGGCTATAGAGTGAGACCCTGTCTCAAAAAAAAAAAAAAAAAAAAAAAAGGTAAGTGGAGGAGACAGAATGACTGTGTGAAGTAAGAGGCATAAACAGTACGCCATGGATCAAGTGCATCCTGGGCCGGCCGGGTGCTGCAGCCATCGGGCACGGCGGGAGGAACACAGGTGAGTCTGGGGAAAGAAAGGCCTGGGGGGTGCAGGGAGGGCGTGAGAGCTGGGACCTGTCGAGGAGACTGGCCCGAAAGCATGGAAACCGAACTGCAGATAGAGAATGTGTGGAGCCGAGCCCAGAGGTCAGGAATGGGCAAGTCCCAAGTGAAGGCGCCAGTAAACACCGTGGAACCTGAGAGTCGGCCCAGGTGAGGCTGAGCGCGGCGCCTCTCACCTGGGCCTTCTAGCCTTCGCCTAGGGCGGAGGCTCCGCGGTCAGGGTCTGCCCAGGAAACGGCCCAGGATGAGGAGAAAAGGAAGCTGCGCTGCCACAGCGGAGGGAACACATGAATCAGGGGTTCTCTGAAAAACGGAGAACAGAATTTCCAGGCGGCCTGGTGGCTCAGAACAGCCCGGCAGCCTGGAAGCCTGAGGCAGAAGGACAGCAAAGTCGAGTCCTGCCGGGCAGTTTAGTAACTTAGCAAGAAGGAAGAAAATTAAAAGAAAACAGGAAGCAGGCTGGGAATGTAGCTCAGAGCAAAGGCCCTGGGTTCAAGCTCCAGCATAACAAAAACAAGGAACTAAATTACCATGTGATTTAGCAATCATACTCCTGAGTATATCTTCCCCCCCCACCCCCCCAAGCAAGGTTCTTGTTCTGTAACCCAGGCTGGTCCTGAGTTCACAGTGTAGCCCAGGCCGGCCTTGAATTTACAGGGATCCCCTTGCCTCGTCCTCCTGAGTACTGGGATCACAGGTGTGCACTCCCGTGCCTGGCTTATGTGGTGCTGGGGAATTGAACCCGGGGCCTGGAGTTTGCAAGGTAAGTGCTTTAACCACTGATGTATCTTTACAGCTCTCAGACTTTAAAGGAAGGGAAATGCTGTCGTTTGTGATAATACAGATGAACAGATGGACTTTATGCTAACTGAAATAAACCAGGCATAGAAAGACAAATTTTCATGATTTCACTTTTAGGTGAAATCTAAAAAAGTTGAGTTCATAGAAGCAGGGTATAAACTGGATCCGGTGGCACAGACCTGTAATCCCAGCCCTCTGGGAGGCCGAGGCAGGAAGATCATAGTTTAAGCCAATTTAGTGAGACCCTGCTTCAAAATCAAATCAAAAAGCGTCTCCAGGAGTGGGGGAAATTCAGTAGTTAAAGTGCTTGCCTAGCAAGCCCAAGGCCTTGGGTTCACTACCCCAGCATGATGGTGCATGCCTGTAATCCCAGCACACAGGAGTTTGAAGCGGGATTGCCATGAGTTCTAGGCCAAGCAGGGCTACAGAGTAAGACCCTATTTCAAAAAAAGAAAAAGAAAAAAGAAAAAGAGAATTTAAAATCAGCCTAGGCGACCTACTAATTTAGCAAAACGCTGTTTTAAAACAGAAATACAAAGCCACCCCTGGTGGCAAAGGCCTGTAATCCCAGAATCTTGGACGGCTGAGGCAGGCCAGTTGCAAGTTTGAGACCAGCCTTGGCAGATTAGCAAATTAGCGAGACCCTCTCTGAAATAAACAATAAAAATAGGCTGGATGTGCGTCAGTGTGAAAGCCTTGGGTTCTGTTGTCAATTACTGGGAGGGGGGTGGGGGGAGGGAGCATCATAGTGTAGAATTAGCTTCAGTAGCCACAGAGAGGAGGACAAAAGGTGGGAAGTGCTGGACAATTCTTACTATACAAAAATTCTGGAGTTTTTTTGTTGTTGTTGTTTTGTTTTTTAGACAGGATCTCACTCTGTGGCCCAGGCTGGTCCTGAACTCACTATGTAGCCCAGCTAGCCTTGGATTCAAAGCAATCCAACTGCCTCAGCCTCCCGAGTGCTGGGATTACAGGCATGTGCCACCACACCTGCCTTTATGTGGTGCTGGGGAGCGGAACTCAGGGCCTTGCCTTTGTGAGGCAAGCGCTTAACCACTGCGCCATTCTTCCAGCCCTTTTTATTTTATTTTATTTTATTTTATTGAGACGGGTTTTGCTAAGTGGCTAAGCTGCCCAGGCTGGGTTTGAACTTCCAATTCTCTTGCCTTTTTTGGATTTGATTTTTGAGACAGGGTCTTCTTGCTAAATTGCTGAACTGTGCAGGCTAGGCTCAAATATCCAGCTCTCTTTTCTCAGACTCCCAGGGTGCTGAGATTATAGGCCTGTGCCGCCATACTAGGCTAGTTCTAAACCCCCCACCCCAGCCAGTTATTATAGTGAAATTTGCAAAGTAGGTTTTTTTTGTGGTATCAGGGATCAAGTTCAGGGCCTTCACCCTGAGTTACCTCTCTAGTTCACTGTATTCATTTATTTTAATACTAGGGATTGAATCTAGGATCTTTGCGCTGAGTTGTATCCCCAACCATTTTTTTCTTTTTTCTTTTGAGATAAGTGTCTCATTAAATTGCTAAATTGCCCAGGCTGGTCTCAACTCTGTGATCTTCCTGTCTCAGCCTTCCTGACTGCAGGGATTATACCACAGGCCTGTACCAACCAGCCTGGCATGCAAAGTAGATTTTAGATATTCTCATAACAAAGTAACTATCTGAAATGATAGATATCATTAATTAACTTGATTTGACAATCATTTCACAATGTATGAATGGATCTTTTTTTTTTTTTTTGAGGAATGGTCTCGCTTTACCCTCCAGGCTGGTCCTGAATTCACTATGTAGCTCAGGCTGGCCTTGAACTCACAGCAATCCTCCTGCCTCAGCCTCCCAAGTGCTGGGATTACACGTGTGAACCACCAGGCCTGACTTACCATATGAATGGATATCTCAAAATGTCATTTCCTAACCAAGCATTGTAGTGCTCACCCACAGTTCCAGCTACTCCTATAGCTGAGATAGGAGAATCTCAAGGTGAAGTCTCACTGGACAATTTTGTCACTTAGACTCTGTTTCAAAATAAGAAACAGGGCTGGAGGAATGGCACAGCGGTAAGGGCCTGAGTTCAATTTCCCAGCCAGGTGTGGTGGCACATGCACTCAAGAGGCTGAGGCAGGCAGATTGTCCGGAGTGTAAAGCCAGCCTGGGCTACGTGAATGAATTCAGGACCAGCCTGGGCTTCAGAGCAAGACCCTGTCTCAAAAAAAGAGTAAGAAATAAAGGTGGACCTGGTATAGCACGCTTGTAATCCTAGCACTCTGGGAGGCTGAGGTCAGAGCACTGAAAATTGGAGCGTAGGCTGGGCAACTTAATGATTTAGTGAGAGTCTCAAAATCAAAACCACAAAATGGGCTTGGGATATAGAATAATGCAAAGGCCTTAGGTTTCACTCCCAGCATCACAAAAATAAACAACAAAGAAAGGGGCTAGGGCTTAGCTCGGCAGTTAAAGCACTTGCCTTGGGTTTGAATCCCTAGCACCACATGAACTGGTCATGGTGGTACATGCCTGTAATCCAGCACTTGGGAGCTGAGGCAGGGGAATTGTTGCGAGTTCCAGTCCAATCTAAGCCACACAGTGAGTTCAGAGTGAGAGTGAGTTATAGAGTGAGAACCTTCCTCAAAAAAAGAAAAAAAAAATTTTTTTTTCTAATGGTGGGGGTGTTAAAACAATTGGTGTTCGTATGATATAGGTTCCTTGGATTAAACAAAGAAAAATGAGCCCAAACATCGACTTGTAGGACTTGGCCTACAGAGGAAAAGAAAGAATAGAAGCACAGAGTAGAGAGAGGGTTGGGGGGCAGCCAAGGCCAGCGCTGGGGCTGGCAAGCCAGGAGTGAAGACGCGCTTCAGAAGGACTCTCTGTGGCAGGTGTGTGAAGTTTTCATATGAGGGTTAATGGACTGTGAAAAAAAAAAAAAAGCCAGGGCCAGTGGAGCAGGCTTGTAATCCCAGCATTCTGGAGTGGCTGATGCAGGAAAATCACAAATTCAAGCCCAAACCTGGGCACGTTAGTGACTGAGTGAGTCTCTCTCTGTCTTGATACAAAAATTTAGGGCTGGAGGAATGGCAGAGCGATGAAAGTGCCTGCCTAGCAAATGCAAGGCTGTGGGTTTAATTCCCCAGCATCAGGTAAAGTGGGTGTGGTAGAGCACATCAGTAATCGCAGCACCCTGGAGGCTGAGGCAGGAGGGTTGCCACATGCCCAAGGATAGTCTGGGCTCCATAGCTAGTTCAGAACCAGCTTGGGCTATAGAGCGAAACCCTGTCTCAGAATAAACACATGGGGATGGAGGATTAGCACAGCAGTTAGAGCTCTTGCCTAGCAAGCACAAGGCCCTCAATTTGATTCACCAGCAGCACATAAACAGGGCATGGAAGCACAAGCCTCATGAAGCAGAGGTAGGACTGCTGAGTTCAAGGCTAACCTGGGCTCCGTAGTAAGTTCAGGGCCAGCCTTCACTACAGAGTGAGACCCTGTCTCATTTTTTAAAAAAAAAAAATCATGGAACCAAGCTTGGTACCACAGGTCTGTAATTTTTTTATTTTTTCTGATATATTTTTTGAGACAGGGTCTCGCTCTGTAGCCCAAGCTGGTCCTGAACTCACTATGGAGCCCAGGCTGGCCTTGGACTCATGTCAATCATTCTGTCTAAGCCTCCTGAGTGCTGGGATTACAGATGTGCGCCACCACGGCCAGTTTTTGGGGTGCTAGGGAACTGAACTCGGGTACTTAGTGCTTGATTTAGCCCAAGTGCTTTAACTGCTGAGCCATTCCTCCAGCCCACCAATGGTCTGTTTTACCAGCCTTCTGGGAGGCTGAGGCAAGAGGATTGCAGTTTGAAGCCAGCATGGGCAATTCAGCAGTTTAGTGAGACCCTGTCTCAAAACAAAAATAAAGTATAGGCTAGGGACATAGCTTAGGGCACAGACCCTGGGATCAATCCCTAGTGTGAAAAAAAATCACAATAACTGTATTCCTATACAATTGAGAAACTGTTGGGGCTGAAAGAATGGCACAGTGGTTAAAGTACTTGCCTACCAAGTGCTAGGCCCTAAGTTCGATTCTCCAGCACCACATAAACTAGACATGGTGTTTCATGCCTGTAATCCTAGCACTTGAGAGGCTGAGGCAGGTGGATTGTCCTGAGTCCAAGGCCAGCCTAGGCTACAGAGTTAAACCCTGTCTCAAAACAAGATGAGAAACTGTTTCTTTCTTTCTCTCTCTCTTTTTTTTTTTTTTTTTTTTTGGTGCTGTTGACCAACCCAGGGCCTTGTGTTTGCCAGGCAGGTGCTCTACCTCTGAGCTAAATCTTAACCAACCCTGAGGAACTATTTCTATACATTGGCTCATGTAAAGATTTCCCTCTTTCCTGTCAGTGGTAAATTAAGTGTGAAATGAAATTGGGTATGTTGCTGGTCATAGTAATCTCAGCATTTGGTAGGTTGAGGCAGGAAGATTGTTGTGAGCTCCAGGCTAGCCCTGCCTACCTAGTGAGTTCAGGAGTTCAGGACCAGACTAGGCTACAGAGGGAGGCACTGTAGCAAACCAAACCAAAACAAAAAGAAAAAAAATTGAAATTGGGAATGTGCTAATTTAACAATTAAGACTGCACTCAATTCAAAAAAGGAAAGGGGAGTTACTTCATGAAGAAAAATCAAACCTCCTCCCTTCCCCCACCCTCTCTGTCTCTTTCTCTCTGTCCTTTCTTTTTGGTTTATTCTGAGCAATTGTCCCCAGGAAACCGACCTGCCAACTGCTGTCAGCTCCGATTCCTCTTTCTGGAGTTACAGCCTTCCTGCTCCTCCTGGTGGCTCCTCAGCTCTCACAGCTGAGGGGCCTGTTAGTCCCACCCCTGCTCCTCTCTTTCTTTCTCTTTTTCTTTTCTTCTCTGGTGGTGGTAGGTGGGATTAACCCAAAAGGGAGCTCAGGTCTGTTCTGGTTCTGACCTTCTGGGGCCATTTTCCTTCTGGTAGTTCTCTTCCCCCATCTATTTTCGTCCTGTTTTTTGTTTTGTTTTGTTTTGTTTTTTTAAAAGAGAATTAAAAACAAGACAGCCCTGAGGCACTCTGGACGCCAGGGGCAGGAGGATTGCAAGACTGCGCTGGGCCCACTCTGCCCTAGTTAGGGATTTAGCAACAGTGTCTTGAAATCAAAAACAAAAAGCCTGGCCTGGAGGCGCAGGGTTGCAAGTTTGAACCCGGCCTGGGTCACTTAGTACTTGTGGCACTCTGTGTGGAAATAAAAAATAAAATGAGCTGGGGGTGTAGTTCAGACAGTTAGGCCTTGTGTTGGATTCTTAGTGCCACAAATGGAAAAAGGCTGAGGATGAAATTCAGTGTGAAGGCCCTGGGCTTCATCCCCGGATCCCTAGCACCACACTCACACCCACACACCAAAGAAAATTTAAAAATTCAGCAGGCTAGGGCATGGCTCAGTATTGCTTCCCCAATAAGTGTAAAGCCTTGGGTTTGATTCCCCAGCACCACACAAACAGGACGTGGTGGCGCACACCTGTAATCCCAGCACGCATGTGGGAGGCTGAGAAAGGGGCATTGCTGTGAGTCCAAGGCCAGCCTGGGCTACAGAGCGAGTCCTTGTCTCCAAAAGAAACAAAACAAAACAAAGCAAAATGCACACTCCCACATGAATCTATGCACTCCAGTAATTTTTTTACCATTTTCTATTCCGGAAGTATTTGGTGTACTTTTGAGTTTGTTCGTATTGTTTGTATTTTTTATTTCCTTGATTTTTTTTTTTTTTGTGGTGGTGTACACGAGTAATTCTAGCACCCGGGAAGCTGAGGCTGAAGGATTGCTGTGAGTTCAAGACCAGCCTTGGCTACATAGTGAGTTCAGAACCAGCCTGAACTACCAAAGTGAGGCATTGCCTCAAAAAAAAAAAAAAAAAAAGAAAGAAAGAAAGAAAGAAAGAGGATGAATCCAGTGCCTAGCACATGCCCTACTGCTGAGCTGTTCCCTTGGCCTGCACATCTAATTTATTTTGGGAATGACTGAATCCAGGGCCTGCCAGATGATAGACGCTAAGCAAACACTCGAGCACTGAGCCACATCCTCAGCCTTCTAATTTTTGTGTTGAGACAAGGTCTTACTCTGGAGCTCAGGCTGATCTTAAACTCAGGATCCTTCTGCACAGCCTTGAGTGCTGGGATTACAGGGATGTGCCGCCTTGTCTGGCTTTCTCAATCCTGATTTTTATTTATATTTTTATCCTTTCAGGATGTAAGGCCCTTTTATTTTCAGATAGGATTAGACCTAGACATTTCACCTTAGCTGGTTCAGCTGTGATTTTCCTTTATGACTTTGTACCCCTTGTCTGCCAGAGCATTTAAGAGGGTGACTGTTCCTTATGTTTTCCTCTGTGGGCACACAAAGCAACATTAAGTCATCCAGACCTTTTTTTTGGGGGGGAGGTCAAACTTGTTCCAGCTGTTAAAAATACAGTCCATGGTGGAGTACTTGTTGTAGCACCCACTCTTTTCCTGCCTCCAGTATCCTGGATGACGAGCCTCCAAGTGTGTTAGTGGTTGCGGTGGCAGGCCCCAATTCCATCAGGCCTGCACCCCGAGTTCGCGTCTCCACAGGCTTGATGAATAGGTCCAGAAGATGGGAGGCAAGTTGTGATGAGAACACTGTATTGGGAAACTTACAGATGGGAAAGCAGGGTGAAGCTTCTGCTAGTCAGAAGGGGGAACTCAGAAATGTGGGTTGCCCCTCACTCCTAATTTTTACGTTGTAACAGGTTTACTTCCACTTAGCTTGGTGCCGTTAGCCTGCCATCCCTTTGTTCTGGGAGGCCGAAAAAGGAAGACTGCAATTTGGAGCCCAGCCTGAGCAATTTAGTGAGACTCTGTCTACAAATAAAAATTTTAAAAATGGGCTGGGGCAGGAGGGTGTGTGGCAGCTGGAGGAATGGCATAGCAGTTAAAGCATTTGCCTTGCAAGCACAAGGCCTTCAGTTTGATTTCCCTGCACCACAGAAAGCTGGGCATGGTGGCACATGCCTGTAATCCCAGCACTCAGGATGGTGAGGCAGGAGGATTGCCAAGTACAAGGCCAGCCTGGGCTCCAGAGTGAATTCAGGACTGCCCGGGCTATAGAGCAAGGCCCTGTCTCAAAAAAAAAAAAAAAAAAAGAGGGGCTGAGGATGTGGCTCAGCACATAGACTGTAAATAAGATTTACTTTGGTGGCTGAGAGTAGATTTTTTCCCCTTTATTTTTTATCTTCTTTGCAGTAGAGGCGAATAAACACAGGGATTTCCCACTGAACTACGTTTCTAGGCTTCTAGAGTGCTGGGCTTACAGGATTGTGATATCACGCCCACCTACTTTTAGCTCTTTTTATGTATTTTTGCTCTATAGCCCAGGCTGGGCCTGAACTCACAGCCTGAGCCTGAGCCTGAGCCTCCTGTGTGCTGAGATTACACCATGAACAGTGTATGTGGTGTTGGGAATTCGAACACAGGGCTTCTTACCGCTTTGCCTCTAGCCCCAGACTTCCTTCTGGAGCTGATAGGCTCTCGGGGCATGGGAACCTCTTCCCATCTTAGCAGGCAGCTGGCTCCTGCCCCAGCACTCCTTTGCCTCTTCTGCAGCTTTGTCTGGTCGGGCTGGCTTTAAGGGCTCTTTCCAGGTTCACCTTCCCCTTGATTCTAGTGAGCAAAATCAGATATGTATATATATATATATGTACACACACACACACACACACTCTATTTTCTTCCATGATTATAATCCTGACATGGTTATATAGGTGGGAAGCCCAAGTTTTAAAAGATGACTTCCATTGAAGAAATATTTATGCAGTGAAATAGTGGTATTTATAAATTTTGATGAATGTATATACCAATGATATTTTTCATTGCCACCCAAATTTTTCTCATCATCTTTAAAACCCAGGCCATACTTTTAATCCCCAAGAGTACAGCTGTGCCCGTAGCTTTTTTCTGTTGTAGAATTTCTTTACAGGGGCTGCAGTAATTCCACAGTGGTTAAAGCCCTTGCCCTTAAGCGCCACATAAAGTCAGGTGTGGTGGTGTAATCCCAGCACTGGGAAGGCTGAGGCAGGAGGATTGCGGTGAATCCAAGGCCAGCCTGGGATAGGACCAGGCCAGGACCAGCTTGGGCTAGAGTGAGACGGTCTCGGGGGAAAAAAAAAAAAGGACAAGAAAAAAAAAAAGAAAAGAGATTTTCTTTACAAGAATGGAAATCGTGCAGCATGAGCACTTTTGAGTTGGGCATTTTCTCTCAATTTGATAATTTGAGATTTAGGCAGGTAGTTGCCTGTACTTGGACTAAATAGGACCAAGATATTATCAATAACGATACCATGTGAAGATCTGGACAATGGTTCTGGAAAGACCCTAAATCCTGGTAAGTAGCCCTGTTGGCCCTACCAAGCCAGCATTTTCCTAGGGTCACGAAAGTTGTCTCCAGAACCACCCAGCTAGCCCCAGGCACTACCCAGATGGCCAAGGGGGCCGTCACTGGGTCGCCTCCCTGGAACAGCTGCCCCTTCCACCTTCCCCACCCCCTTTTCCCCCTCTGCAGTAAAGCTCAAAAGGGATCGGTCTCCTCCGCCGATTCGGACTCGTTTAATTCCACGCATCCAACCACACCAACTGTGTGATGGTTTGGCGTTAATCAAAGATAATGCAGAGCCTTTAAGAAAGCGTTAAGAAAATTAAAAAAAAAAAAAGGGAAAGGTGGGGGCGAAGACTCAGATCCTCGGGGTAGTGGATATCAACCTCTGTTGAGCCAGGGATTCAGAATGCAGCCTTTTCTTTTCTTTTTTTAAATAAACGGAAGAGTCGCCCTCCGCTCCTTGCTCGGAGGGTTTCAAAGGTCGTCACACTGAAGGCCGGGGGCGTTCTTCTCCCCAGCGGCCAGGAGCGGGGAGGAGGTCGGTGGGAGGAGGGAGGGCGCACACAAAAGCGGGCCGTGCCGAGAGGGCTAATGTTTCCTGTTTGCCTGGAACCCCCTCCTCTGTTTCCCCTCCCCCAACCCCCTCCCAGCATTCGGGCGGAAGTGAGTTTGCTCCTTTGGAGATTAAAAGGATTCCGAATTCCGATCGGTCCCAATAACTAGCGTATAGAGAGGAGGAGGTGGAGGAGGAGGAGGAAGAAGAGGCGGCAAAGCAGAGAAAGAAGGGCTACGCGCGCGCCTGCGCGCACACGAATCCCGAAGTGGGGGAGCGTTGTGCAAAGCCCCAGGAGGCCGGGGCACCGCGAGAGCCAGCCCAGTAGGCGCAGCGCAGCCGGGGCCACCCGCGTCCAGCTCCACGACTCGTTTCGGAAAGATGACGCAGGCGGGAACCGGCGGCGTCAGACACGCGGCCCCAGAAGTCGCGGCGCAGGGCCGTTGCTGGTTCCACTGATTCCAGCGCGTCCGGGAGGAGGCTCCGTCCCCGAGGCTCTGGATCGGAGGGGGGACCAAAGCGAGGGCGAAATGGCCCGATGACAAAGGAAATGTGATCCCCCTCCGCTGCCAAGGTTTCAGAGAGGACGGACGTGAGGAGGAGGAGGAGGGGCGCGGGGCGCGCGCGGGGCTCGGATAGCATTGCACGACGGCCCGCGCGGAGCGGACAGCGGGTACATCTAATATCTTCCTGCCGATGAATAATTCAGGGCGGCCCGCGGGGACCTGCGGCCCTGCGCACCAGCGCGGCTAAGCTAGAGCCCGGGGAGCGCGCGGGAGGCGAGGGCCCCGGGCCGCGTGGGGCGCGCGTGCGTGGTAGCGCGGGTAGCCGCGGCCCGGTGGGCGGGCGCGCGGGAGACTCGAAGCGCGTGGGGCGCGCGTGCGTGTTGTACGCGTGCGGCGGCCGCCGGGCCCGCACGAGGTGCAGCTGCGCCGGCCGAACGCCCTACAGGAGAAGCTGCGCCGGCCCGTGCGCAGACCCCGCGCGCAGCTCGCCGGGCCACCCAGGAGCCCCGGGCCGCCGCGTCATGCGGTGGGGCGGCCGTCGTCGCGCGGGGGGACACCGCCAGCTTGACGCGCTGCTCCCGCCTTGACGAGCTTCGGGAACCCTTCCCTCCCAAGAAGAGACCAAATTCGCTTAAAGGAAAGCAATACACCAAACGCTCGTCGGGCCAAATCCTGCTGTCGCCGCGACTGGGAACTCTACTGGCCCGGCGGCTCCGGGACTGCGCTGACCTCCCAAGCCCCGGCTCGCCCCTCGCGTGTTGTGTCTTGTTCCAGCGTTCCCGCTTCGCGAGGCACTTGGCCCCCCACGTCCTCTGGGCGGAACCCGTCGCCTCTGGATAGTGGCACTGAATGCCTGCGGTGCGGCCACGGGGGCCGCGTCGCGGTGGGGTCGGCTCCCGGATCGCAGGCCTAATCGATGCGGTTTTCTGAGTGAGTCGGCGGCGCCCCCACCCACCTCGTCCGGACTCTCCTCCGCCTCCTCCTCGCTGGTCTCCTCCCTCTGGGCCGGGCTGCAAATGGCTTCGTTTCCCGAGACCGACTTCCAGATCTGCCTGCTGTGCAAGGAGATGTGCGGCTCGCCGGCGCCGCTCTCCTCCAGCTCGTCCGCCTCGTCCTCGTCGTCGCAGACGTCCACGTCGTCCGGGGGCGGCGGCGGGGGCCCCGGCGCGGCGGCGCGCCGCCTCCACGTCCTGCCGTGCCTGCACGCGTTCTGCCGCCCGTGCCTCGAGGCGCACCGGCTGCCGGCGGCGGGCGGCGGCGCTCCGGGAGAGCCCCTCAAACTGCGCTGCCCCGTGTGCGACCAGAAAGTCGTCCTCGCCGAGGCGGCGGGCATGGACGCGCTGCCCTCGTCCGCCTTCCTGCTCAGCAACCTGCTGGACGCCGTGGTGGCCACCGCCGACGAGCCGCCGCCCAAGAACGGGCGCGCCGGGGCTCCCGCCGGAGCGGGCGGCCACAGCAACCACCGGCACCACGGCCACCACGCGCACCCGCGCGCCCCGGCCTCCGCGCCGCCGCTCCCGCCGGCGCCGCCGCCGCCGTCCGCGCCCTCCCGCCCCGCGCCGGGTGGCCCGGCCGCCTCCCCGTCCGCGTTGTTGCTGCGCCGGCCGCACGGCTGCAGCTCGTGCGACGAGGGTAACGCTGCCTCGTCGCGCTGCCTCGATTGTCAGGAGCACCTGTGCGACAACTGCGTCCGCGCGCACCAGCGCGTGCGCCTCACCAAAGACCACTACATCGAGCGCGGCCCGCCCGGCGCCTCGGCCGCCGCCGCCGCCGCCGCCGCGGCCGCCGCGGCGCAGCAGCTCGGGCTCGGGCCGCCCTTCCCCGGCGCGGCCTTCTCCATCCTCTCGGTGTTCCCCGAGCGCGTCGGCTTCTGCCAGCAGCACGACGACGAGGTGAGTGCCTCGGGCGCCGCGGAGGGTGGCACGCTGCGTGTCTCAGAGGGCGGTTCGCTTGTGGAGGGCAATTTTCCTCTTCGCAGGTTTCCTTGGCATCTGTGGGTTACGGGGCAGTTAGTTGTTGGGTGTGTATGTGTGGCGAAGACGTGGCTTCTCAGTGCCTGCCCCCGCCGTGTCCCGAAGTTCAGGGGCTTCCCCCCCCCTTTCCCGTATTTCATTCCCGTGGCAAGACGTGGCCACCGGTGTGCCCACGTAGGAGTGAGTGGAGACGTGCAGTTGTGCCTCCTTCAGCGGGCCCGCCGGAGGCTCCCCGAAGAGTCTACTCATGGTTGCTGATGTGCCTCTCCGGTAGTGACTTCGGAGTGGGGCGTGAGCCGGCGGAGGTGGTTGCGTGGGTGGTGTTTTGAGTGCGGGCGGCTTCCCTGTGCGCGCTGCTTCGCGCAGGCCGCCACTGCTGCTCTTTGGACATGCTGGCAGTCGTTGCCTGGAGGGTCGGAGTCTGCCCCTCGCTGATTACGTATTGTGTAAAACGCGTGTTCTTCTCAGCGACCCTGTGGCACTACGGTTCTTGGCTTTGGGCCCACGGCTGCACCCCGAGATGGCAGCTGAGTCGCGACGACTTTTCCAGTTGCTTTTACTCGGGGCGGGTGGGTCGGGGGTGAGGATCGGGGACTCGGGGTGCTCCCGCCCGCCGCGGCTTCCACATCTCCGCTGGAACCGGTTTCTCTGGTTAGGAGGGAACCCCACTCGGCTCAGCCACAGACAGCTTCCCGTGGAAAAAGCCCGAGCAGCTCGCCCCGTGAGGCGTAAACCAGGGTGCGCGGTGTGTGGGGTCTGCTGGCAGACCGTCCTCCTCGGCTCGGTTTGTCCCTTTTCCTTCTTCCCACTTTGGTGTTGAGTTGGCCGTTAAACATTTTGTCTCCCCTACCGATCCCATTGGACTCAGGGACCAAAAGTTGAGATACGTGATTGTAGACTTGAGAGCTTGTGTGGGCGATATTGTCCTGCTTTGCAAGTCGAGCAAGAGAAGGCAAAGGGCTTTAAAATTTTTTTTAAAAACCCCCATGACTGGAGTGAATGGCCGGTGTCGAGCACGGTGCCACACAGCCTTTTCTCCGCTAACCTGTTATTTGGGAAGGAGGCGGAGTTACATCTGGATGGCCTTAAAGTCAACTTCTATTTGAAAAAAGTTAATTGTCATGTGTTTGTGTATGATTTTAAAATGTTCTAAACAGGAGAGCTTGGTTTGTTTTAAATCTCTAGATAGACTCATTTGGTTTTCTCACAATTATGGATAGATGTTTCCAGTATGTTCTGTATTTAACTTGTGGAAAACTCCCAGGAATTGAAAGATGGAGCCAATTCACTTGCAGATTAGGATCGAATGGAGGGCGGGGGAGGGGCCCTAAAGAGGAGAGGGCTTCTGGAACCCGGGAGAATTTACCACCGGGAGCGGCAGGGGTTTAAATGGCATTATTCCTGGTTAAAGGTCCGCTCCTGAGTTTCCTTGGGCTAAAAACAAGTTGTTCAATGTTGCCCGAATAAAAGGGCCAATTGCTATTTAAATGATCAGACTGTTCAAGCTTTTTGGGAGAGCAGGAAGTGAGAAGTGAAGCTCTCCTCACCCTGCCTTGATACCTGGTTGCCCTTTAACTTTTTTTTTTTAACAAGTGTGATACTAGGTGCAAGATGCTTAGGAATTGTTAGGGTAAGAGGGTTTATGTTTTTGGGGGTGGGGGCTGGTGATAGGGTCTTGCTCTGTGGCCCAGACTGGTTCTGAACACACAGTCCAGGCTGGCCTTCGACTCTTGGCAATCCTGCCTCAGCCTGGGATTATAGGCATGTGTCACCACGCCCAGTTTTGGTTTCAAGTCATTAAACTATTCTTTTTAAAAATAGAATCTCCTTAGTTTTGAGCAGACTTTTTTCACTGCTTTTCTTTTGAGGTTTTTGTTACGATGAGAAAACCGTGGAAGTTCATTGTCAGCCTTTAATTGGTTCTTGGTTTTACAATGCTAGAGAATTTTAAGTTAAAAGGTGACAGACGGGCCAGGCTTCTCTGGGATTACTTGGCAGGGCGATTGCTAGTTTGTGCCCAGCCTGGGAAATACAGAAATTTAGCGAGATCCTGTCTTGAAAAAAAAAAAAAGTCCAGGCATGTAGTTCAGTACTCCAGCCCTAGGTTCGATGTCCAGTACTGGGAAAAAAGTGACGAACCAATGCTACGATTAGAATGTTGAGAGACCAGAACCTGGCGCCACAGGCCTGTGGTCTCGGCACTCTGGGAGGTTGAGGCAGAAGTTGGAGCCCAGGCTGGATAACTAAGTGATATAGGGAGACCATGGCTTAAAATCAAAAATCAAACGGATGTAACTCAGTGTGAATGCCCTGGGTCTTTACTCAGTACCACCAAACAAAATGTTAGAAAGGAGCCGCCCCCCCCCCCCCCCCCCTTGGGTAGTTTTTCCAGGCTGTGCAGGTTTTTGGTTTTCTTTTGGTGGTGATCACAGCTGTTGGGGAGGGTCTTGTCCCTTTAAGAATGCACAGCCGCTGGCTGGGAAGAAGCCTGTGTTGCAGTTAGTAGATTGGTAGATTGACCCCTGTCGTGACCTTGCCGCGCTGATCGCCTAAATCCGTATTTCGCTGTATGTAACAGCCTCCCTCAAACCACTGTATGATGCTTCATTTAATGTGTTGCTTCCCACATCAACAAGCCACTCTAAAGAATTTCAGGGTTTCTTCTGGTGGCTAGTGACACCTTGGTAAGGGGGCCTGGAGAAGGCCCTGTGTGGGGATCCCACTTTGCCTTAGCGCATCCCCTCTTAACTTCGGGATTGGCAAGAGAGGCAGTGATGAAGTCGGAGTACTTGAAACACCGTGACATCTTGAAGCCCTTAGAGCAGGCAGTTGGGTTTTCTAGATTTGCTTTCTGCCTTTTCGTGCTTTGAAAAGACACATGTTAGGGTTTTTTGGTTTTTTTTTTCACTTTTTTTTTTGATCGCATTGAGGATCCAGCAGTGCCTTTAGTCTGAGCTACAGTCCGAGCTCACGATTAGTTGTGGTTTTTGAGACCAGGTATCCAGTAAGTTGTCAAGTTGCCCAGAGTGGGCTCCAACCTGCCGTCCTCCTCCTTCAGGCTCCCCTAACATTCGCCCTGGCTAGCTTGGAGTGTTCCAGTAGTGACGAGTGAAAGTTGAGCAGGTCCTTGGATCGGCCGGCTGCAGGACCCCCAGCTCCTTGCTAGGCAAGGGCGCGCCTGGGGGCCGACAGAGGAGGGTCACCTTGGGAGTCTGCCTTAGCTCTGGTGGCACGGGCTCATGCCCTGCTTCTCTCCCGTGATGCCGCTCATCCTGTCGTGCAGAGATGATCTTCCTTCATGGTTTACAGGAAGACTTCGCGGTGTTCAGTCGTCAGCTGCCCCGGAGTTAGCTCTTGTATTTTTTTCTTCCATCACATGGAATGTGAGTTCTTTGCCTTGGTGGAGGCCACACCAGAAGAGAAATCAGACTCTGTGTTCTGTGTCCCAGAGCTGCAGTGGGGTGGTCTACATGAATGAATGACAGGAATCCTAGCCGGGTTTGAGTCATGTTCTTGTGGGCTCAGGAAGGCTTTGTCATGACACTGCAGTGACGCTGTTGCCATCTTGAGTCCAGGGAACCATTGGAGTTTGACCCTTTGGATGATGATGTTACTGGTTTCGTTAGGCAGGGCAGGGCAGGGCACACACTACTGTGGTCTCCCTGACTCAAGGGATTTTGCTCAGTTTCTTAGGCTGAAATGGGAAAATGGGGTGCGGCTGCCGGTAAACTTCATCTGTGCCCGGAGCTTTTTAAACCACTTCCTGGAAAGACAGAAAAAGGCAGCGGATTTGGCCCTGAGTCCTCCTGGGACTGTCTTAGGAAACCCAGAAAACCTGGTGGTCTATAGACTAAAGCAGTTGGAGTTGTATGAATTCCTGTCTTCCTTGTCTCAAATTGAGTACTCTGCAGTGAATGGGATCACATACCTGCATCTAAACTTATAAACAACATACTTTTTTTGTTGTTTTTGAGTCAAGATCTACTCTTGTAGCCCAGGCTGGTCATGAACTCTGCTGTGGAACCCAGGCTAGCCTTGGACTTGGCAATCCTCCTGCCTCAGCCTTCTGGATGTTGAGATTACAGGCGTGCACCATCACACCCAGCTTTTATTATTATTTTTTAATGAAATATAAAAAATGCACTTTTTTGCACTTGTGTATCTCTGGAGGTAACCCTGAGGTACAGCTCATAGTGAAAAATGGTGAAATTTATGATGAGCTCTGAATGTCCAGGAAAGGAGATTTTGGTGGGAATCCTATCAATTTATGAATTTATTCCAAAGGTTTTCGTTTGGTCCTTGGTAGGGCAAGAGGAAGAAAAATGAATGAAAACGTGGTTATCTTGTGTCCATGTATCTCAGTGTATACCTCTCGCTGGCCATTTAAGGCAAACTTTCTGTACTTCAGAAGCACCATTTAATTCAGCAGGTAGATATAAAATAAATAGAAGTTGTTTTTGTTTGTTTTGAGACATGATCTTTGTAGTCCAGGCTGGTCCAGAACTATTTAGTCCCTGCTGGCCTCAGACTCCTGGCATTTTTCTTGCCTCATCTCCGAAGTGCTGGAATTACAGGCCCGAGCCACCACACCCTGTTAATGTTTATGTGGTGCTGGGGAATGGAACCCAGGGCCTTGCACATTAAGGCAAGCACTTCAGCCACTGAATTATCCCCTCACCAGCTCTGAAGTATGTTAAATTAAGAGAATTATGAAAATATATGGGAAGAAAATAAATGTTCATTATGATCATTCCTTTCTGAGTATAATCCTGTGGGCTTTTAAAAGTCATACATGTGCCGACTCCTACCGTTGAGGCCTATAGAGGTGGCTTTTTTCTCCCAGGCCCTTTGGAAATGCAGGTCATGGCCACCGAACCTGTGTTCCAGAGGAAGTTGCCTTATCTGTAGTGGTCAGCCCTACCTGTGGACCTTTTGTGAATGTGTTACTTGGAGTTGTCTTCTAAAGGAGAGTAAATTACCTACACTGGTTGAGATTGTGTAGAGCTCGTATTTGTCTATATAATTTTGATCTGTTTCTAGAAATACAGTGAGCAAGTGAAGACATTTCTAGCCGACTTACCTGTCCAGTCCCAAAGTTCTTCATCAGGGACATTTCAGAGTTGTTATTTGGAATGGAGAAATTTTGAAATTGTAGAGTGAGTAAAAGTGGATTTTAGTCCTCTTCTGTTACAATATTTTTAGAGAGTCCTTTGCAGATTTCTGTAGGCTAAAATGTCTGATTTCCTAAAGCATTCCCTAAAACAGATACACCGTTCTCCTGACACTGTAAAATTTTGAGCAAAGCTGTTTGAGTGATATTTTTGTTTTAGCCTGGGCTGGGCTCAGACTCATGGCAGTCTTCCTGCCTCAGCCTCCTGAGTGCTGGGATTGCAGGTGTGTACTACCATGCCCAGCTTTATGTGGTGCTGGGGAATCGAACTCAGGGTCTGACACTTGGAAGGCAGGCACTTTAACAGCCGTGCCATTCCTCGGGCTGTATTCAAGGGTTTCTACTTAAAAAAAATATTTACTGGAATATATGTACACATACACAAAAGGAGTTCAGTTTTGTGGGAGCCATTCTGGTAAGGTGGAGTCTCTTACATAATCAATTTTGTGCTCAAATTAACATTCATCTTGAGAAATTATTACATGCACAATATTATGCATTAATCCTGAATCTTTTCTAAGACAGGGTTTCAGTCTGTAGTCCAGGCTGGTCCTGGACCCAGTGTGTAGCCCCACGTGGGCCTAAAACTCCCAGCAGACCTCTCCTGTCTCAGGCTCCCAGGTGTTGGGTTTACAAGCATGTGCTAGGAGGCTGGGATTTCTGTTTACCTAGAGTCATGGGTAGGCTTGTGCTGATACTCCCCCAGAACGCACAGGTGAGCAAGAGGAGGTCTTCAGTTAATGGTTTCATTTCAGTACATCATGGTTTTGGGTTAGATACTGCGCTGCCTCAGCTTTCTCAAGTGGGTAACTGCAGTATTCCAAGGATTAGCCCTGTCATAAATTATCCCACAGTGCCCACAGTTGGAGGCCCATTTAAACCCAGCAGTCACTTCCCTGGTGGAGTGTTAACATTGAGGCAAATGCACCCCCACATGGGGCCGTGGTAGAAGAAAACTTCCAGCTGAGCTGATGTTTACCAGTTCTATGTGGTAATGTCTCAAGGGATGGAGGAAAGGTGGGCTTTGTTTTAGAAAAACTAGAACTTTTCTCCCCCTTTTCTCTTCCCCAGGGAATTGCTCTCTGGTCAGGCTGGTTCTGAACACACTGCAAAGGCTGGCAGTCCTCCTGCCTCAGCACTGAGAGAGCTGGGCTTACAGGTGGTGGACCTAGGACCTTGCACTTAGTGGGCGAGTACTTTAACTGCTAAGCTACGCCCCCAGTCTTGCTCTGTTTTTATTATTTTTTGGCGGTGAGTGGGAATGAACTCAGGAGAACTGTATTTATTGAGCTGTATCTCCAGCTCTGCGGGTTTGCTTGTTTTGGGGTGGTACTGGGGGTTGGACACACACAGCCTTCACACTGAACTACAAACCAGACCATTTTCCTTTCTATTTTGAGACAGTTTCCTCGGTTACCCAGGCTTAACCACTTGAAGCTCATGCCCTGTCGTCCAGGCTGGTCCTGAACTCACTGTGTAGCCTAGGCTGCCCTCAAAAACACAGCAGAGCAGTCCTCGCGCCTCAGACTCCTGAGTGCTGAGATTACTGGCGTGCCCCACCACGCCTGCTGGATGTGGTGCTGTGGGGGATCAAACCCAGGGCCTTGTGTTCACCACTGAGACGTGCCCCCAGCTCTTTGTATTTATGCATTTTTTGAGCTGTGTCATTTATGTAGTTCAGACCATCCTGGCCTCTAAATTGGATTCTCTTGTTTAGCCAGCTGAAGGCTGGGATTGTAGACTTGAGTCACGCCAGATTTACAACAACTGTTACCTTTTGCAGTGTTGAGGATTGAGCCCAGGTTCTGCAGCATTCGGGGAAAGCGCTCCACCACTCAGCGGCCCCAGACTTTTGAGATCCACACCTCACGCTGTCTGTTTTTATTCTCTCTCTGGCATATCAAGGAAGCAGATCAGTTGCTTAATTGAACAATCTGATTTTAGGAGTGATAATATTTAAAGTTTAACTGGACATAGTGGGAAGCCTGAGGTAGGATTGCAAGTTTGTTAGAAACTGCCCCTACCCCCCTTTTGAGTCAGGGTCTTATATTTTGTAGTCTAGGCTGGTTCTGAGCTCCCTATGTAGCCCATACCGGCCTCAAATTCACAGCAGTCCTCCTGCCTCAGCCTCCTAAGTGCTAGGATTACAGGCATGCACCACCATGCCTGGCTTAATTTTTATGTGTGGGGAAACAAACCAGGGCCTTGTACTTGCTAGGAAAGCACTCTAGCCAGCTACATCCCCTGCCCCCTGCCTAATTTTTTTTTTGTCTTGTGTTGTATCATCTTACAGTTTTTTGTCTCGCTCCGTAGTCCAGGCTGGTTCTGAGCTCACTACTTAGACCAAACAGACATTGAACTTAACAACGCTCCTTCTGCCTCAGTTTCTCCCAAGTGCTAGGGTTATAGGCGTGTGCCACCATGCTTGGCTTATGTGGTGCTGGGGAGTCAAGCTCTGGTACACAGGGCTTGCTAGGCAATCACTTTAATTGCTGAACTATTCGACCAGCCCTGCTTTTTCTTATTTATATCTATTTAGTGCTGGTGATTGAACCCAAGGGCTGACCTATGTCTTCAGCCCAACCTTTAAGTTAGTAAGTGGTCAGAAAACAAGTGGAGTTTTCATTACAGCTGCCTCTGATTCCAAAATTAGTCTGATGTGAAGTATTATCAGAATAGTAGTTAAGCAAGGGAGAAAGCCTTTCTTTTTTTGTGTGTGACCAGCCCCTTTTTATTTATTTATTTAAAACATCTTGAGATGGGGTCTTGCTACGATTCTGGGCTCACATTTGTGAGCTTCCCTTGGCCTTGGGGTTATAGGCGCGTGCCACCACACCAGCAGGGTTGTCTACCTTCTTTAGACATTTCTTGGTTCACAGCCAAGCAGTCAGTATTTGATGCCGTGAAATAATACGCTTAGTTCCCTTATTGCTGACAGGTCTGATGTTTTAACATGTGTCTTCACAACACGGAATGCCTGGTTTATGAAGCTACCAACCGGGGGCTTGGGGATCAAAAAAGATGAGGTTGGAGTTCCTAAGATTTGTGGGGGCCTGCCACTTGAGGGGAACGGAAAGGCTGTTCAGGCTGTTCAGTTTATGTCGACTATTGCTACTACTGGAACAAAACACTGTTGAGGTAAGAAGTTGATTGGTGCTGTTACCTAGGAAGGAAGTAGATTTATTTTGTTTTTGTTTCTGTTTTTGTTTTGCAGAGCTGGGATGGAACCTAGGACCTTAATACCCAGTTACAGCTCCAGCCTTTTTTTTTTCTTTTGAGACTGGATCTCACTGAGTTTTACTAATTTCCCAGGTTGGGCTGAAATTTGGGGTCTCCCTATCTCAGCATCTCAGAGTGCTGGGATGATAGGCCTTTCTCCTGGGACCAGAAAGCAGATTAAAAAGGAACAGGGCTGGAGGAATGACTTAGCGGTTAATGCAAGGTCAAGCATTAAGTGCCCTAAGTTTGACTCTACAGCCCCATGAAAGCGGGGTATGCCTCTAATTCCAGTATTTGGGGGGCTGAGGCAGGAGGATTGCTGTGAGTCCAAGGCCAGCCTCTGCTCCCTAGTGAGTTTAAGACCAGCCTGGGCCACAGGGGGGAGATCCTGTCTTAAAAAAAGTAAAAGACAAGAATAAACCTTTTTGTTCCCTTGCATATCATGTTAGCAAAGTGTGAGGTTGGCATGGCCCCAGCTGCCTCCATCACAGAGGAGAAGACTGGAGGAGAAAGGATGAGTTTAGGACTGAGACGGCTTTAGTAATAATAAGCACTGCTGTGGTGGTGGAGGGCTTAGCAGGTAGGCGCTGCTCAGCGCCACGGAGCAGTGCCACCCGCCACTGACTCGATTCTGGCAGTCTGGGAAAGCATGGAAGATCCCTCGGGCTCGCACACGTGGGGCCGGGTTGTCCTAAGGTTTACGGGCCTTGCTGCTGCCTCTTGCTGGTCAGTTGCTTGGCTCTACTACTGGCATGGGGTATCTACTGTGTCCTCCAGCCCTTCCCAGTTGACTTGTACACTGAGAGAGGCTGCTGTTGGAGTTCCCAAACCTGCTTAGGACATTGTGTTTGTTGACTGTAATTACACAGTTGAGGAAAAGATGAAATAGTTGTGTGTAGTTCCTGTGGAAACTATCCTGGCTAGGTGGCACAGCCCGGTGTAATCTCAGCATATGGGAGGCTGAGGCAGGAGGATTGTAAATTCCTGTTCCAGAGATCCTGTCTCAAAATAAAAAATTAAGAAAAAAAGGACTGTGGTGGCTGGAGGAAAAGTCCGGTGGTTAGAGAGCTTACTTAGAAAGCTTAAGGCCGTGCGTTGATTCCCCAGCATCACATAATAAGCTGGGTGTGGTGGTGCACTCCTGTAAACCAGCACTCAGGATGTTGGGCCAGCCTGGGCTGCATGCATGAGACCCTATCTCAAAAAAATAAAAATAAAAAATGAAGGACTAGGGATGTAGCTGAGGGTGAAAGCCCTGGGCTTGATTCCTGCTAACCCTCCAAATTACTATGAAAACTAACTGGATTGACACGGAGTTTTGATTATTTCTGATCTGAGCTAGTTCTCCTCTCCTGGGCCAACCTGGTGGTTCCCTGTTCCCTTTAGAAGGCTGCCATATTGGTGCCAGTTTAGCAGGGACACCCAGTTGGACACCCAGTTGCCATAGTGCACTGCAGCCCAGAACTCTCCTGGCTCAGGCGATCCTCCCACCGTAGCCTCCTGTTTAGCTGGGGCTCCATGCTCACCTGAAAACTAATTTGATAGAATAGAAGGCGGTCCTGCCTGTCTTTCCTTCTGTGGGGACAATGGTGGGAGCTCTTTTGGGCAGGAAACCCCAGATCCTGCCCTTGTAAAGTTCACACAGCCGGCAGGGGATGAAGTTGCTCGCTGCTTCTTACCTAGTTGGACTTGGGTGGAGGCTGCTGCTGGTGGGCAGAGGAGCAGCTGTAGGTAGCCTTACTTGAAAGCTGGTCTCTCTCTGTTGTGAGGTGGACCTTTCTAGAGTGGTATGGGTTTATGTGGTGCTGGGGAATCAAACTCAGTTCTTGTGCTGTAACTGCTGAGCTGTTCCTCCAGCCCCTGTGAGTACCCAGTCTCCAGAGGGAGGTAGGGGAGGGGCTGGAGGAATGGCACAGCAGTAGACCCTGAGTTTGATTCCCCAGCACCACATAAGATGGGTGGGCCTGTAATCCCAGCACCTGGGAGCCTGAAGTAGGAGGAGCCTGCCTTGAGTCCATGGCCAGCCTGGCCTCCCTCCTGGGCTCCATCCGGAGTTCAGGAGCAGCCTGGGCTGTAGAGCGAGACCCTGTCTCAAAAAACAAAACAAAAGCATGAGATGGGGATTTTCGGTACAGCCTGTAGGAACCACGTTTGCTTTTGTCATTGTGTGATGGAAAGCTTCAGGGATTCAGGGGAATATTCTTTTTTTCCCTATCAAAACAAATACTGTAAAATATAATCTTTTTATTTATCGCATCCCTTTCCCCATTCACACTCTTAACGCTGTACCCACTTTCCCTATTTCTCTCCAGAAAGTCCATCTTCTTTCTTTCATAATCTCTTAAATTTTTTGTGGTTTGAATTTCTCAGAGAAACTGTATGGTATTTAACTTTCTGTATGTTTCATTTTTCTGAGCATAATGGTTTTAAGGTGCATCTGTTTTCCTATAAATGACTCAGATTTTTCATTCTTTAAGGCAGAGTATTACTCCATTTTGTGTGTGTGTATGTATGTGTGTGTGCATATGTGTGCATGCGCACCACGTTTTTATTTGGGCATGTTCATTTCTTCCAAGATTTGGCTTATTAATATATTGTGCTGCTATAAACGTAGGTATACATGTGTCACTATTGCATGATGACTAACTCTTTCGGGAAGGTACCCAGGAAAGGGATAGCTGGTCAAAGGGAATCTTCATGCTGCTTTCTGTAGTGGCTGTGCCAGTTTATAGTCCCTCCTGCCATCATTGTACGAGGACACTCCCCTCCCCCACTTGTCAGCATTTGTCTTTTGAGTTCTCAATACCAGCCATCCTTATTGATTGGCATTAGACAATTTGCATTTCTCTGATGGCTAAAGATGTCGAACGTTTTCGTGTATTTATTGCCAGTTTGGATTTCTGAGAATTTTTTTGAGAAGGGTCTCATTCTGTAGCTCAGGCTGGTCCCGAACTCACTGTGTGGAGCCCAGGCTGGCCTTGGACTACATGGCCTCTGTCTCAGCTTCCCAGAGTGCTGAGTTTACAGGTATGCACACCCATGCGCAGTTTATGTGGTGCTGGGGAATTGAACTCTGGTACTTAGCACTTGACTTGCCTGCTTTAACTGCTGAGCCATTCTTCCAGCCCCTGGATTTCCACATTTTGATTTGGGTCCTTTATTTTGCAGGGTCTGTTTTTTTTACTTTTTTTTCTTTCAGTTCTTTGTTTATTTGGTTTTTCAGGTTGTGGAGAGAACATTTCAGTGGGAAAATTACAGAAGGGGAAAAAGGAAGATAGGAGGGTAAAGCTTCTGCTAGTCAGAAGGGGGCCTGGGACTGTGGGCTGCCCATGTGTATTCTTAGTAGTGGTCCTTTGTTAGGGTAGTTGGCAAAGAGTTTTTCCCATTCCATGCGTGCTCTATTCACAAGCCTTTTAATTTCATGTATTTTCAGGGGAATATTCTGAGAAGGAAGTTTTTTGTTTTTCCAATTTAGTTCTAATTCATTTTATTTTATTTTTTTGCAAGGCTAGAGATTGAACCCAGGGCCTCCGTACTGAGCTACAGCTCTTTGAATTTTTTGTTTTGAGAGGTCTGCTGTTATGGTTTGGATCTGGATTGTCCTCCAAAAAGTATTTGGATGTTGTAAGATAAGGGCATGCTGTGTGGAGGTAGAGGTGGGACCTGGTGGGTAGAACCCAGAAGGGGCGGTTACTGGGATGGGACCTAGAGAGTGAACTTTAGGCTTCCTCGCTTAACTGGGCTCTCTCCTCTTGTTCAGTGGCTTCCACCATTGCCAGCCACCATGTGTGGCCTGTGACCTTGACAAACTGTGAGCTAAAAGTCGGTCTTCTCTAAACTCTGGATGTTGGGTATTCTGTCCAAGCAGTGTAAATAACTTACGACACTGGGCTTGAACTTGTAGTTTTCCTGCCTTAACCACCCTGAATGCTGAGAGTATAGGTGTGACCCTGTTAGAGGTGAGATTATAGGTGTGCTGGGGATAA
Organism: Ctenodactylus gundi; assembly: GCA_004027205.1. Taxonomy (NCBI): domain Eukaryota; kingdom Metazoa; phylum Chordata; class Mammalia; order Rodentia; family Ctenodactylidae; genus Ctenodactylus; species Ctenodactylus gundi. The sequence continues at coordinate 8,209 of PVKB01007324.1, read as the reverse complement.
GATCCTGTCTCCAAATCAAAACTAAAGGAGCCAGGGGAATATATATAGCTCAGTGGTTACAGAGCTACCACCCTGTGAGCTAGGTGTGGTGGCACAGGACTGTAATCCCAGCTCCTAGCAGCTGAGGCAGGAGGAGGACTTCTGTGAGTTCACAGCCAGCCTGGACTACAGAGTGAGACTCTGACTCAAAAAACACAAGACGAAGCAAATTAAAAGTAAAAAGTGGGCTGGCTCTCCAGCTCAGTGTGCTTCACATCCTCTAATGGCTGTGGAATTGGCCCAGCTCAGGGAATTTTCTGCAAATACTTGACAAAAGTTAGAATAGGAGCAGGGATGTGCTAGTCTTGTTTTCATTTGTGTTTTTCAATCTTTCTCTAGAACCTGACCTCTGTTTGGAATTCCCAGCACCTTGTCATTTTAGGATATAATTGTTATGCTTGTAACTATAGTATTTACCTTTTCATTCCACCTCCTTCACCACCCTTCATTCATAATTGTTACATGGATGGAAAATGGAGATGCTGCTCCTGGCTACCTCGTTCCCAGATAGTAATATGGTCTAATTAACTGTAACCTAAGGAATAGATACATACATTCTTTGGATTATTTGTATATTTTAATTTTATTTCTTATTCATTTTTTAAAACAGGGTCTCGCTCTGTAGCCGAGGCTGCCCTTGGACATATGGTGATCCTCCTGCCTCAGCCTCCTGAGTGCTGAGATTACAGGCGTGCACCACCATGTCTGACTGATGTGGTGCTGGGGAATTGAACTCAGGTTCTTCAGCTCGCAAGGCAAGCTGTTTAACTGCCGTACCATTCCTCCAGCCCCTGAAACAGTATCTTGCCAAATTGTTAAGTTGCCCAGGCTAGGCCTGAATTTGCCATGATCCTGACTCAGCCTCCCAGAGTGTTAGTGAGATTAAGGGCCTGTGCTCCAGCTGGCCACATTTGAAATGTTAATAGATTCCAGCCCTTGGCTCCAAATGCTGCCTCCCACCAGGCACCGGGCTCATTTCCTCCACTCAGCACCCCCTCCGTGCCTCCCACCTTCAGGGAGAGGAGAAATGGCCTGCCCTGTTGGTTCAGGCGCAGCTTTTCGTTTGTACGATGCTTTTTTTTTTTCCCCCTCAACACAGGCTTGCTCTGTAGTCCAGAAGCCTGGTCTCCCACTCAGCCGTGTAGCCAAGACCCTCTGCAGTGGTGCTGGAGGATTGGACCCGGGGCTGGCTGCCTTGTGCATGAAGCACTTTAACCGCTAATTCTGATCTTAACTGTAGCCCAATTTCTTGGGTTTTTAAAAAAAGCAGTTTGCAGGTATGTTGCGTAAATGCTGAGTATTGATTATGCGTAGCAGGGGATTTTGTGGAGAACTGTGTTGGCACCTCAGTTTAGTGTAACATGGGGTGCAGTCTTTAGATTTCATTGGGGTCAGCCCCCTGTGTCTTTCTACACGTTGGGTCTTTAGTCCCGCCTTAGAATAGCTTCTTGAGGTGTTAATTTACCTAGAGCATCTCATGAGCCTGGTCTCCAGACACTGAGTGGCCCCTGTGCTTTGTGGCTCAGATTTTGGAGGAACCATTCTGCGATTCTGTTTGTCTTACCCTGGCAGTGCTGGGCGTTGGTCCCGCTTTCTTTTGTTTTGGTTTGTGATAGAGTCTCTAGTCCAGGCTGGTTCTTAACTCATGAAGACCAGCCTGCCTTTGAACTCAAAGCAAGCAGTCTTCCTGCCTCAGCAAGCCTCCTAAGTGCTGGGATGACAGGCACACACCACCATGCCTGGTTTAAAGGAACCATTCTGAATTCTGTTGGCTGGGGGGGTAAAGAGTGGGCACAGTCTGGTCTTACCCAATGAGGGCCGCAAGGCTTGCAGTCAGGCCCCAAGTATCTTCAGGCAGTGCTTGTTGGTGGTTTTGGGAATAGACGACTGATGGTTACTTACTCCTGGCACACACCTACAATGCTTGTTTGCGGTGGTCTGGGTCTTGCTACAAACCCCCGTTCTGTGTCTGTATGCACTGGTCTGCCTGTTACTGGGCTGGGCTGTATAGTCCACACAGGCCATCCAAGTAGTAGCCTTTCTTCCCTCAGTTATGATTTTCATTGAGAAAAACGTCAGGTTTTGATTTACTCATTGAAACAGTGATGTGAAGTTACTGAAACGTTACCTTATATACTATGTCATTTTGTACTTACTTTGCTCGGTAGTCCAGGCTGGTTTTGGACTGTAGCGCAGGGTAGCCTCAGTGCTCCTGCTTCAGCCTCCCCCGTGCAGGGATTAGAAGCCTGAGCCTGCATGCTCAGCTTATTTGGTGGTAACTGCGGTGCTAGTTCTCCAGCCCTGCATTTCTAAGGCCAGTGGTGGATCTGGCACTACCTGGAGGGGCACACAGTAGAGAACTTCATTCTTTGGCATCCTTATTTTATGTTTGTTTATTTTACATTATTGGTGGTCAAGATCAGGGCCTTCACTCTGAGCTACAAACCCAACCCAGCCAGCCCAGTTTTAGTGAGATTTGCCCAGACTAATCTTGGACTTGACAATTCTGCCTCTGCCTCCCAAGTGTTGGGCTTATAGGTGAGTGCTGCTGCTTTTTGTGGTGCTGGGGGAATGGAAGCCAGGACCTTGTGCTTTCTTAGTCAGGCGCTTTAGTGCCATCCCCCACCTTCCCACCTCATTTTTAATTTTTTGAGAGACAGGCAAGGTCTCATTGTGCGGTCCAGTCTGGTCCTGAAGATAACCGTGTAGCCCAGGCTGACCTTAAACTCACGGCCATCCTCCTGCCTCAGCCTTGCAAGTGATGGAATTATAGGTGACCGCTACCATGCCCAGCTTCAGGACCTTACACTTGCCCTAACTGCTTTGTGATTTCTCCAGCCTCTTAGTTTTGATTTTTTTGAGACATGATTTTGCACCTTGTGAATGGCAGCCTGTGACTTACCGGGCTGGCTTTGGACACATGGTAATCCTCCTGTCTCTGGAGTACTGGGACTATAAAAGTGTGTCGCCATGCCCTGCAGCTTTATGTCTTTATTGGGATATAATTTAGATAAAATGTGCTCATTTAGGTATGATAGTTGTAAGCAAAACACGTTTTGATAATCTGTCATTTTCACGTTACCGCCATCACAGTCATGATGGATTTCTGTCACCCCAGAGTTACTTCGGTGCTGTTAGTACGGATTACTGGAGAATGTGAGTCTAGGATTTATAGGAAGTTGAGTCCATGGGGCAATGGGCGTGGAGTCTAATGATGGGAAGTTGTAATGTATAATGTCTTGGGTCACTGCTAGCTGGAGAAAGTCTTCCAGAAATCTTTGCCTATATGGCATTTTGCCTCTGGGGAGGCCCAGATTTTTTCTCTTTCAAACATTTGCTGTTTCAGGGCCATGATGCAGATGCAAATGGCCAAGGCACATTGTTTTCCAGTGAGCAGATGCCTGCTGGGAGGCAAATTCCTCTAGGATTGCTTGGAAAATGTGGAAGTGAATGCCATGGAGTCAACACACACTTCATTCAGCATCTGCCATGTGCCTGGAGCCCTCTTCCTGGGTGTTCCAGGAGACAAAGGAATGAAGCTGAACTTGCCTCTGGAGACCCTTGAATCATTGCGAAGGGAAATAGAATTCTGGGTATTGTACCTAGAAATATTATTACTTTTGACTAGGTGCTATATGATAATATTAGAAGTACTATTTTGATTAGGCATTATATCTTAATATTAAGAAAATTCATTCACTCATGCAGTGGAGAAATGGGTGGAGGAGCAGAGTGTCATTGTGTTCCTGTGAAGGTGGCCCCAGTTGGGAAGCCACATGTAGAGTCCTGAAAGCACCTGATTTCTGTACTGCTCATGATCACTTTCAAGTCTTTACAGTTAATTGGATGAGACCAGTTGGTGGTTTCCATTCCCGATGAAGGTTTCTTTTAGAAAAACGTTGGGTTTTGAGCTGCTCAGTAGAAATTTTAAATTTGCAGAGGATTTTTCACTTGAGGTAGTAAGGTACGGTGTCTTGTTGGACTAGGTGCTGTGTGGAACTACCCCTCAAATGACAGGATGTTAGGGGGGGCACAACTGTCCCAGAAGTAGCCCATAGACTGTGTCCTTCCTGTATAATTGTGGTGTACAACGTCTTTCTGTTACTTCTTGTTACTGGGTTTTGATTGTGGAGAAAGGTAAGCCCTTGAACTGCCAAGCTATGACCCTAGCCCTCCTCTTTTTGTGTCTCTCTTTTTTTTTTCCTTTTCTCCTCCTCTCCCCTCCCCTCCCTTACCCTGTCCTTCTTTTGTTGACCTGTGTAGGCCAGACTGGCCTTGAACTGAAGGCAGTTGTCCTGCCTCAGTCCCTTTTAGTGCTGGAGTTACAGTCTTGCACCACCATGGCCAGCTTCCATTTTTTAAAAATTCTTAATTCTTTCCTCATTGTGATCTCTGGACTCCCAACAAGCTGAAAGGAGTGTCTCAGGAAGTGACAGGTGGTTGCGGTGAAAGGTTCTGTGCAGGGAACTGTTTTTTAGGTGGCACTGAGGCAGGGGGAAGAGGAGAAAGTAGTGGTGGTTACACCACTGGCATCCTTCAAGGGGCTGGGCGGTTGGGAAACTGGGCAGCCCTTTGCTGAGGACTTCATTGGTAATTAGAGCTCTGTCTGCAAAGGAAATGTTCGTGCAGCGTTGGCTGACCTACAAAGCTGTTGGGCTCTATGGAAAACCTGCTGCTTTTTGTCTTCAAGGCAAAGAACCTTGCAAGTGTGCCTGTTCCAGACTTTTCTGAGGTTTCTGAAAGCTGCTCCAAGAGCTACCTGCTGTATCCTCCGCAAAAGGCAGCCCTGGGACAGAGGGTTGCAGTCCTTCTCCTGTGTCTCCAACCTGCTCCCCATCCTAAGACCTTTTTTCCTGGGAATCTCTGGAATCTTCCTGAATTCATCTCCTTTGGTGATAATGTAGGGGCTGTTAAAAAAAAAAAGGCCAACAAACCCTACATTCTGCTTTGAAGGACACCAGAGTGTTTGCATTGGTTACAGTAAAAGCCTGTACACAGCAAGAGCACAAAGACGACCCTCAAGATAAAGTTAATGATTACATTCAGAGCTGGGGGCCTGCTTCCTATGGAGATTGTTGTCTCTGAACTTTGCTCCTGTAGGTTTTGAGATTCAGCCCCCAGTTGTACTTTGTGCTTAAGGTCTAGTTGTGTTATCCACTCTGGAGTCTTTCTTGGGTCAGCTCATTCCTTTGCTGGGACTTGGAGGGGAGTGGGCTCCCTAAGGTGCGTTTTTCCCTGTCCAATTTTGTTTAGATAGTACCCCTACCCACATGCTTGGGGCAGCAGGAATTCCTCCCAGCCTCTTTGTTCCCCTGGAGGGCAGGAATGGCCATCTCCTGGAATGTTGATCAGGCCCTTCCTGAAGGGCCAGTTCCATTGGAACTGGGGAGCTCCCGAGGTGCCTGGTTGGGATGAGTGGCCTCCCTGATTGTCAGTCATCTCTAGGCTCTTAACTTTCAACCACAGGCCAATTTAGGACCCTTGCCAGATTTTGCGTGTTTGCTTTGGTGGTACTGGGGTGAGCCCAGGCCCATCACACTGAGCTTCATGCCCAGCCCATTCTGATACTTTTGACTTTTGAGACTGGGTCTTGCCAACTTGCTGTGTTACCTGGACTAAGCTTGAACTTGTGGTCCTCCTCCTGCCTCTGCCTTCCAGGGTGCTGAGATTTCAGGCCTGCATGACCAGGCCCAAGTAGAATCTGTTTTCAAGAGAGGCTTCATCTAACTCAACCAGAATTTACCTGCAAGCCTCCTGACCAGTTGTCACAAAAGTTAAATTTGGTTACTAGAGAAATAGCACAGTGGTTAGAGCACTTGTCCAGTAAGCGCATAAGTAAGGCTTCCCTCAGCAGCACATAAACTGGGTATGGTGACACACACCCATTTGTAATTCCACCATGCACACTGCACACTTGTGAACCCAGCACTCAGGAGGCTGAGACAGGAGGATTACCTTGAGTTCAAGGCCAACCTGGGCTACATAGTAAATTCAGACCAGCCTGGGCCACAGAGTAAGTCCCTATCTCAAAAAAGGCTACATTTGGATTTCAGACAAATGTCTTATTTACTCAATAGTAAAAAATGTTAACTGTCTGAAAATCAGATTTCTCCTGACCTACTTATTCTCTTTGGCGATCTACTCTGATCCCTGCCCCAACATACACATACATTTTCTCTCTCTCTCTCTCTCTGTCTCTCTCTCTCTCTCTCTGTCTCTGTCTCTCTGAGGATTGAATGCAGGGTTGGTCTGTCCCCTTTTACCTTTTAGCATTTATTAGACAGGCCTCACTCTGTAGTTCAGACTGGCGTTGATCCTCCTGCTTCAGCCTCCCAAGTAGTGGGATTACTGCACAGGCTCCACCTCACCTGGCTTTGATGTCTTTTTAAAGCCCTTGGGAGAGGTTGAAAATCTCCCAAATGATCCTTTACAAAACCCTTTCTCCATTAGAGTCCCAGAGATGCTTACTGCAGTGTCTATGTAGCGATGGGAGTTTGTTAATGGACAGCACTTGGAACTGGTATCCCACTTTGCAAAGGAAGGGCTTTCTGGATATCACCTGGGGGAGGGGGAAGGAAGTGCCGCCCTGTCCCCCCACCCCATCCATTGTTTCCTGCCTCCTGCCCTCTTCCCCTGATCCTACAGCCTCAAGAGGTCTGTTTGTGAGGATGGCATCACCATAATGAGACCTCCCTGCCCTGCAGTCTTGTCCGTGGTGGCTTGGCAGTAGGGTGCAGAGGGTGTGCATTTCTGGAGGTCCTAGAAGAGAATTTTTAGGACCATGTTTCTTGGGAACTCAACCTGTGTGCTTGGTAGGACCTGCTCCCCATCAGTCCTGGCCACCTTTCTTGCCTGTTTTCTCTAGCACAGAAGAGAAAAAATGTCTCCTGTGTCATTTCATCAGCTCAGGAGGAATCTTTTTTCCTCCCATCTGGATAAAGGTTGCTGAAATCAATTTTATTTGCCCAAACTAGTTGAGTGAAGTTTTGTGAGATTGCACATTGCCCAGGAGAAAGGACTTTTTTGACACAGCAAATCTGATGGATGAGAATGGAAAGGAGTGAAGCCATTGTACCATGATAGCACTTGGCAAATAAACACATAATTCTCTGCTCTGCTCCCTTCCTGGACAGAGTCCAGACCCACGACATGGGCCTGTGAGGAGACTTGCTAGAATGTGCCTCTCAGAGAGGCCCGGGCAGTGAGGACTACAAAGCCCTCATCTGTGAAAATCAAGGCAATTTGAGAAACCCCAGGGTTAGTCATGTCTCTCATAGAGGCCTTCACCAGGTATGGGCTCCTCTGATCCCAGGTTCCCCACCCCCTCCTTGGGTCCCGCAATTCTGCAATTTGGTACAACTTGAAACCCCTTCCTGAGAGGTGGGAGGAAGTGGTTAATCCTCACTTCCTTCCCTGGGAGTTTTATGGGCCTCTGGGAGCCTGCCTCACTCTGGCCTTAATGGTCATAAATGACCCTCTCCCTGGCAGGGCCAGGCCCCAGCCCCTAGGAAGCTCTGCCTGGAATCCAGACCCAAGGTGCCTTAATAAGTATGCTTCGATGGTGATACCCTTGGTCTTCCCTAATTGAGCTGTGGAGGATGGGATGCTTTGTAGGATTGTGGGGTGGTGGTTGGCAACCCCTCCATCTAGCTATGGGACGTTGTGGCTAGGAGGGGGTTGACTGGGTTTGTCTGCTTCTTTGTTGAACAATACAAGAGTATCAGGGCCTCACCCTCAGTGAAGTCCTCTGCGGCCTGCTGCTTTCAGCCCTGCACTCTAGGCAGGAGCAGTGGCATGGGTATATTGTGTTAACCAACTAATAGTAGGTGTATCTTGGTAACTTACAGTGTAATTGACTGCGTAGTGGACTAAGTACCACTGAAGACCTCACCCCAACTTCCTTAGTCACCACAGTATTAAGACATAGCAGTTAACCCCCCAGTAAGCTTGTTTTATTTTATGTTTGAGATGGGATTTTGCTCTGTAGCCCAGGCAGGTCCTGAACTCACGTGGAGCCCAGGCTGCCCTTGGAATCAGAACAATTCACCTGCCTCAGCCGCCCATGTGCCCAGCTTTATGTGGTACTGGGAAATCAAACTCAAGGCCTTGCATATGCAAGGCAAGCACTTTAACTGCTGTGCCATTTCTCCAGGTCCCCCCCCCCCCCCCC
>PVKB01007323.1:0-38875 GCA_004027205.1 Ctenodactylus gundi | reverse complement strand
GAGGGGCGTAGAGGGCGGGCCGTCAGGAGGGCGGGGCGTCAGGGGGAGGGGCGTCAGGAGGGGAGGGCCCCAGGCGGGTGGGTCTATCGTGAAGACAGGTAGCTAGCGGAAGGAGCATCCCTGGTGCCCCGCCCAGGGCTGGGGGAGGAGGGCGGGGCCCGAGGCTCAGGGTGCCCAGGGTTCTCCTGAAAAGTTCCCCTGCTGGGTTCTTGGTAGGGACATGCTCCTCCTGCTGGTGGTGGGGTGGGGGGCAGGTGTCTGTCTCAAGAGCTAGAAATGCAAAGTTGGCCAGCGCTGGTTACCTAACCTACCTCTTCCCGTTTGGAACCTGAGGACGCTGAGATTTGAGACGGAAATCCTGCTACCAACACGGCCGGGTGCAGTGGCACAGGCCTGTCGTCCAACGTTTGGGGAGGCTGAGGCGGGAGGGTTTCAAGTTTAAGCCCAGTCCGGGCAACTTGGTAACGTAGTGAGACCCTATCTCAAAACTGAAAGCAGAAAAACAAAAGTCTGGGGACACAGCTCAGAGTGAAGCCTCCACCCTAGTACCAGATAAAGCTCCCAAGGAGTGCGGGCAAGTGTGTCCAGTCATGGCCCAAGCCCCCATCATGCGGGCCCCGTCCAGCAGGGCACAGCCTGAAAGCTCCCGGCAGAACGGATCGCCTCGGGGAGACCCCGCGGAGTGACAAGAACTGGCAGACCCAGAGTGGGGAGGAGGGCCGGCCAGCCGTAGGCACCCGCATGCTCCTGGGCACCAGCCTCGCCCGTCCTGGGGAGCCTCTTCCCACGTTCTGCTTCTGAGTATAGTCCAAGCTGGACCTGAACTCACCACGGGGCCCAGGCTGGCCTTGGACTCACGGCAATCCTCCTGCCTCAGCCTCCCAAGTGCTGGGATGACAGGTGTGTGCCACCAGGCCCGGCTTAGGTGGTGCTGGGGAATCAAACTCGGGTACCAGTGCCTGACGTAGCGCTTGCTGGGCAAGCGCTTTAACCGCTGAGCCGTTCCTCCGGCCCCGTGGCCTCCTACTTCTTACCTGCCTGATACCTCAGCAGGTGCCTGCCCCGCCCTCTCGAGAGGCGTTCTGTGCCCCGTGGGCAGAGCGAGGTGCCCATGTCCTCCTCGGAGACCTTCATGGGCCCTGCCTGGTGACCATATGGCAACAGCAAACCTCAAAATTAAAAATGAAATTAAGACATAAGCTGGACGTGGTGGCACAGGCCTGTCCCCCCAGCGCACAGGAGGCCGAGGCAGGCGGGTTGCCGTGGGTTTGAGGCCAGCCATGTGCACACACAGTGGGCTCAGGACCCGCCTCTCCCTCCTTTCTCCTGACAGGCATGGAGCTGGATGGGGCGGGGGGGGGGGGCGGTCCTAGGCCCCACTCAACGGGCCTTCTAGTCTCCAGAAGTGTCCGGGCAGGCGGCGGGAAGGGTCAGGCACAGCCGGACTGGTGAGTCACTGGCTGAGCCGCTTCCCGTGTGTCCCCACGGAGTCCCGCCCAGTGTGGCCCGGAGGGGACGGGGCCTGGTGCCCGCTGGCCAGCTTGGTTGTGCCGAGGTGGGCCTGGGAGAGGCTCAGGCAGGACAGGACGGCCCTGCCCTCAGCCCGCCCAGGGCCCTGGCTGTCCCCCTGCCCTCCGAGCGAGGCCCTGCACGTCTGCTGCTCTGAGCACACGAGATTTCTTGGTCTGTTTTCAGTTTCATTTCGTTGGTCCTGAGATAAGCCCGCTGGGCCCCACCCCGGCCTTCCTTATTGTCATTTACCTTATTGAGAAAAGGGCCTCGCTCGGTGTCCAGCCGCTCCTGCGCTCCCTGGGCAGCCCAGCTGTCCTTGAAGTGGCTTGTGACAGGATTTCCGCATGCCACCGCAGGGCCTTGGGCCTTCAGACACCCCGACCGCCGCACTGCTTGTTCAACCTTTATTTTTGATTTTGAGAGAGGGTCTTGCTAAGTTGGGCTTCAATTTGCAATCCTCCTGCCTCAGCCTCCCAAAGTGCCAGGATGACAGGCCTGTGCCACCCTACCTGGCTCCTTTGTGGCTTTTAATAGCCAAAACCTACTCTTTGGGCTGGGGATCCTCTGTAGATGACCCTGGCTGCCCCAGGTCCTCCCCCCAGATTAGAGACATCGCGGGCCATGTGGACCCAGGGCCTGCCCTGTGCCTGGCAGCTGGACACGGACAGGCATGCTCTCCCGAGCCTGTGTCCTGTTCTGGGAGGCGGAGTCCCAGGATGTGAAGCTGGTAGGGGGCGGTGGCCCTGGCAGGACCACAGGATGGCTGCAGGCCGGGGCAACCTGGAGGGGGCTGTCTTGTGTTTAGCCGCTTTCGGAGGGGCTGGGCTGTGGGTCTGACCCCCAGTGGGGCTAAATCAATCAGCGGGCAGGGGGGCAGATGCGGTGATACACACCTCTGATTTCGGTCGTCTGGGAGGCTGAGACAGGAAGGTTGCAAATTTTAGCTGCAACGTGCTCCTTGTTACTGCATAAAACCCTAAGCCGTCCTCACGGGGGGTGGGGGGGACTCCTGTGGGGCCGTGGGGTCTCTTACAGCAGTTAGGAGCACGGGCTAGGGAGGGCCCCGTGTCTGCACCGGAGCCCTGGCGCTTGTACCATGCGGTGCCCCGCAAGTCCTCGTCTGTAAAATGGGAACAACACTCACATGTGGCATGAGGTTGCAATTCTGCCATAGTTCGTGGGATGCTGGAAGAGGAGGGGCTGTTTCCCCCGGAATCCTCAGCACCCCGTCCCCCACAAGGCTCACCAAGATGGCCCCAGAGACGGGGAGCTCCCTTGGAATCACGTCCTGGGGACACGTCCGGGCCGGTGGGCCCTGCCCCAGCCCGCCTCCTCCTGGGGGGTGCTGCCCAGTTGCTGCTCCGGGCACAGGTGGGTTTTGCCCTGGGGCCTCGGATCCCACCGTCCCTGGCCAGTTCCCCCGAGGCTGACCCCTCTGGGGCTCAGCTTTCTCGGACAGCCTTGCGCGACGCCAAGCTCCCTGTGCCCCAGGAGACCAGGCCTGCTTTCCGTGATCCTCCCTCCTGGGGCCCAGGCCCTTCAGTCCTGGTGTGAGTCAAACACGACCCCACAGGGACACCGTGGGGAGCGCGCGTCCCCAGCTCCGCCTGTGTGTGGGACGACTGGCCGCTGCTGGGAGTGGACGGAGAGGAAGGGCATGTGGGAGGAGGGTGGGGGGCAGATGGATGGACGGATGGGTGGGCAGCAAGTGGGTGGACCGAGGGAGGGTGGACAGGTGGGTGAGTGGCGGCGCTGTCCTAGGAGCCTGGAGAGCGTCATCCGAGGCCCTGTCTCTGTCTCTGTCGCTCTCTCCCACTCCCATTTCTGTGGCACTGGGGTCAAGCCCATGGCTTCCACATGGAGCTCTGTCTCCTGCCCACTTGTTTTTCAGTTTTACTTTAGAGACACAGTCTTGCCGAATTGTGAATTTGCCCAGGCTGGGCTCAAACTTGTAACCCTCCTGCCTCAGCCTCCCAGAGCACTGGGATGGCAGGCCTGCGTGGCTCTGCATGTTTCTGTGTTTTCAGAAGGGATGAGCACTGAAATTGGCAGCCTGGGAACAGAGCAGAGGCCTTGGGTGTGGGTGGCCACATCCGGTCAGCAGGCGGCCTGGGTGGGACAGAGAGGCCTCCCAGAACAGGGAGGAGTTTGCGGGGTGCCTCCGGACTGGGTCTGCCAGGGCTGCCTTCCGGACGGTGGCCATCGGCGCTGGGCTTGCAGATCCACCATCACATGAGCCGAGCCCTTAAAATAAAGTCTGTGTCTGTGTATACGTACACACACACACACACACACACACACACGCATACACACTCATGTCCTGGTGGCTCTGACTGCAGGGCACCCCGACTGGGGCAGGCCTTGTTCCAAGAGCCACATATTTGAGGGTCCCTCCCCTCGGGCAGCCACGTGCCCTGAGGAGAGCGGAAGGGCCAGGGACAGGGGTGGCCCTGCCTGTGGGCCAGCCCCTTTCAGAGAACTTTCTGGAAGCTCCTTCCAGGGACTTCTGCCTGTGCTTATTGGCTCCCAGGAATGAGGCCGGCTCCTGGGCCACTGGCCAAGGCGGCAGGCCGGGCCAGTGCTGGCCGGCAGCCCCAGGGCCGGGAGAAATGCACCAGCCCGCCCCAGGCCCCGCAGCCTGCCTCCTTGGGGCCAGCAGACAGGACACCAGCTGTCCCCGCCTCCCGCCCTGCGTCCTTCCTTTCCCACGGCCCTAGTTCTCGGTGGGGATGGGCAGAAATGTCCCAGCTCTGCCACCACAAGGCTCCTGCTGGCCTGGCCCCAGGGATGGTGGCGGGGCTCTTGGGTCCCTCTGCATCCTGTATGTGGTGACAGCTGATGGCCCACCACTCCGGGGAAGATCCTCCCGCCTCAGCATCCCAGAGTGCTGGGGTCATAGTGGCCCGCGTGACGGCTGCAGGCTCCGCGTGACGGCCCTGGGCTCAGGCCTGGCCCAGATCCAGGCCACAGGACAGGTGAAGGGTTGGCGCGCTGCTGATGGGGAGGAGGTCCCGCTCTGCCCGTGGGTTGTGCTTGGGGTGCACTCCTGTATTTGTTTCTATTTTTAGCTTTAGCAGGAACTTGGTCCAGGCAGGTGCAGGGGGCGGGTGCGTGGAGCCGGGGTGAGCTGGGTGTCAGCCAGGGTCTTGGCCCGGAGCACCATCTCCAGAGACAGCTGGCCGGTCCGAGGACAGCGGCTGGCCGGAGACCCTGCTGTCACCCTGGCGCTGGTTGCGTGGCAACAGAAGTCACGGAGTCGGGTTGGCACGGTTGGTCTCGCAGATCCCAGTGACTCCAGGGCTACTCAGGCCAGGGCGGAGGATCTGACCCACCACAGCGCGCTGGTCCCCCTGACTGATGGCTCCAGGGCCACCATCACTCGTGGGCTAAAGCCCTTCAACCCAGGACTGTGTCTGCAAAGACAGCCAGCGCCGGGAGGAGGTTCCGGGCCCGGCAGCGTTTCCCCGAGGCCGCCTGACCCCGGCCCACACCCGCGGCTGAGAGGAGGGTCAGTCCCCCCTTCCTGCCTCTGCTCCCACGGCGTTCCACCCAGGATCCATCCGGCCTGAGCTCTGAGCTGCTGCATCCTCAGACCATTTTTTAAAGGTGTTTAATTTTTAAGACAGGATTTCATTAGCTCAGTTGCCGGCTGTGATCCTCCTGCCTCAGCCTCCCAGAAAATTGGAACGACAGGCCTGGCCCACCACACCTGGCTCTGTATCTGGCCCAGTGCCTCCCTCCTGGGGGGCACAAGAAGCCAAGCCAGATGCCACAGGCAAGCTGCTGGCATCCCCTCACACCCACCTGCTGAGGTCCCACTGGGCAGCCAGCCCAAAGCAGCGCAGGGGCAGGCCACTCCCACCCTGAGGAGCAGCAGGGGGCACGTCCTCTCTGACTCAGGAGGGACATGACCTGGGCGGGGGCTCCATCCAGGCTGTCTTTTTCTCTTGAGTCAGGGTCTCACTCTGCAGGCCAGGCTGGCTCTGCGCTAGTAGCAATCCTCCTGCCTCAGCCTCCTGAGGAGCGGGATTGTAGGCGTGGGCCACCACGCCCCGCGTAACACGGGTGGCTCTGGGCTCCTGACACTGTAGCGCCGCACCCCACAATCGGGAGTGGGTCCTGGTATGGTCCTCAGTTTTCTCTGCCAAGAAAACCGAGGCTGAGACAGGTTCAGAAATGCGAGCAGCGCTCGCCTGTCATCAGCCCTCTGAGAGGTTCGCAAGTTCGAGCCCAGCTTGGGCCACTTGGTGACTTTAGGGAGATGCTGGCTCAAAGAGTTTGAAAACAGGGATGAAGGCCTCATCTGCGTGAAGGCCCTGGCTCAGTCCCCAGTACTATGTGCAGACTCACATGTGAACACACAGATACAATGTGTCCAGGTTACAGATTAGGGGGTGGCTGAGTCTGGCTTGGGCCTCAAGGTCTCCTGGACTCCACATCCCCTGCTCTGCACTCGCCAGCCTCCCTGGGACCCACGCAGCACTCTCGCGAGCTCACGGCACACGCAGCCCCGCGGGGGCCGTGGGCACCTGGGATCAGGGCGCCACTCACATGAGCGCCCAGGGAGGTGGCAGCGATGTGCGCCTCTGCAGGAAGATTCGGGTGCCCTTCCCGAGCTCGGTGGGTTTGCACATCGCTGAACACCACCTGCGCGTGCTCTGGCCGGGCTCAAATTCGGCATCCTCCTGCCTCAGCCTCCCAGAGTGCTGCGATCCCAGCCTGCCCCACCATCCTAGGCTTTACTGTGTTCACGGACCGTGCGCAGCAGGTGCACTGTAACCGCCCAGGTGAATGAACGGCGGGGAGTGCGGGCCCCGGTGTCCGCGCCCCTGTCCCCAGAGTCCCCAGATCCTCAGATGGCGCGGGTGTGTGTGTGTGTGTGTGTGTGTGTGTGTGTGTGGGAGAGGGATGTCGTCCCTGGTGTCCTTGGAGACCAGAACGTGAAACTCCACCTGAAACCACGAGGTGGCGCTCACGCCACGCCAGGTAACCCGTGGTGTCCAGACCACAGGCACCATCCGTCCTCAAAGCACCCGGATTCCTCCTCCAGAACCAGACGGGCGTGACCAGCACTGGGCTGGCTGGCTGCCCCGCCCCCCCAACCAGCCCCTGGAGCGCTGGGAGTTTGCAGCAGGGGACACCGAGAGATGCTGAGCCAGGCTGTCACCTCCGTTCAGCCGGTGACCAGTCCGCCCGGAAAGGCTGGCAGCGCCCAGAGCGCTCAGCTCCTGGAACAGGCGCGCCCTCCTGCCTCTGCTTCCGGAGCGTCCTGGCCTCCTTTTCTGGGTCCGAGCTCAGGGCTGGGCTGGTTCATCCCACCATCAGCCCCGGCAGCCCGGTTCTGGAGGCTTCCTGGTCGCCTGGGAGGGGCACACGGTCACTGGGCCCACGGGTGGCATGGCTCAATCTGTGTTGGATGACATGAAACCAGGATTTATTTTTATTTATTTTTAGTACTGAGGATTGAACCTGGGGCCTTTGCACTGAGCTGCACCCCAGCCCTTTCTTATTTCTGATTCTGATAGGGTGTCCTGACATTGTTAAGCTGCCCGGTCTAGACTCAAACTTGCAATCCTCCTGCCTCAGCCTCCCAGAATGCTAGGATTACAGGCCTATGCCACTGGGCCCAGCAGGATTGTGTTTTTCTGTGACTACTTAATGGTTATTTGAACCCCTGTTCTGATGGCGGAAAATGCCACCTTGGAGGATTCCAGGTTTACTTGGGCTGCTTAGACCAGACAAGCCCAGTGATTTCAGCCTAGAGAGGTAGTCGTTTCTTGGGGGTCATACAAACTTTTGCTTTGTGTGCGTTTGTGTGTGTGAGACAGGGTCTCACCATACAGTCTGGGCTAGCCTTGAAACCCACTATGTAGTCCAGGCTGGCCTCAAACTTAGAATTTTCCTGCCTCAGCCTCCCAGAGCGCTGGGAGCAGGGCTCAGAGCTCATGGGCTAGAAGCATCTTGCTGGTTTTGATGCTGTTTATACATCCTTGCAACCTCCAACCTGGGCTGGACCCCTTCCCCACCCCCGCGGGAGATGCGATGGTCCCCTACATCCCAGCCCTGACGTTAGGTGGCACCCCTTCTAGGGTGCATCTGGGCACCCCTGCCAGCCCCTCCAGGGACCCTTGGCGAGGCCTAGTCACCACCCTGCCACGTACTGGCTGTGACCACGCGTTTGCAAGCCACTATGCCATTTCTGCCTCAGTTTACCAGTCGGGAAAATGCAGATGTCGGCAGTCCTCAGCTCCCAAGTCGAGCCCTCTGGAGGCTGTGACTCCAGGCGGGCGAGGGGCAGCGTGGGAATTCTGTGACAGTGTATGAGGCTGGATCTCGCTGCAGGCGGGGAAACTCAGCAGCCAGGCAGCCGAGGACGCTGACCAGGGCTGCCCTACCTCACGCACCAGACAGGGGCGGCTCCGTGGCCCCACGCTGTGTCGTTTGCCTCTGGGCCAGCTCCTGCCTCAGCCGGCCCTCCGCAGCCTCAGGAACCAGCCCGTGCTGTCTCTGGCCTTCCGACCCTGCTGCCCAGGGCCAGGCGAGGACCCACCCTCACTCGGCAGCGCCGAGAGTGGGTCAAGACTTGCAGGTTCTCAGGACCCCCTGGGCCTCGCGTTCTGGACCTACAGAATCAGAATATCTGCAGGTGGAGCCAAGACTTTACCGGCCCCTGCGGGGTCCTCACGCCCACTCAAGTCTGGGGACCGCCACCACCGCTGCTCTGGGTGGCGAGGCAGAGAGTGGCTGACAGGGGACAACACGTACCTGGGCCTGTGGGCCCGGAGGCCGGTGGCCAGAGCCTTCAGTCAAAAATGCATCTGAGCGGCTGCAGGAACGGCTCAGCGGTTAAAGCGCTGGCCTAGCAAGTGCTAAGTACCCGAGTTTGATTCCCCAACACCACATACGCCGGGCATGGTGGCGCACGCCTGTCATCCCAGCACTTGGGAGGCTGAGGCAGGAGGACTGCTGCGAGTCCAAGGCCAGCCTGGGTTCCACAGTGATTTCAGGACCAGCCTGGGCTACAGAGAGAGACCCTGTCTCAAAATAAAATAAAAAGCATCAGGGGCCCAACGTGTGATGGGTGCCGCATCACAGCTCACGTGCTCAGTGCTTCCGGGGAAGAAATCTCCCCCCGTCCGGCACGTGTGCCGCCCAGGAGGCTGTGGGCCTCAGGAGCGGTGCAGGTGTCGTGGCAGCTACGCACTCAGCCGATGCTGCCGCCCTCCAAAGCAGACAACATGTTTGGCTATCTGTGAACTCGCCATGTTCCCGCGCTCCCAGAGCGTACCCCTCTGCTCCCCCAGCTGTCTGCCAGCCAGGCGCCTAGTCGCCCTTACACACCCAGCCCAGACGTCCCCCCCTTCCCACGCGAGTCCACCCACATCCTTGCCTCATCCTCAAGCATCAGTCTGCTTGTTTTGGGGCTGAATTTTGTCCCTGCACACAGAGCCAGCTCACCGTCCCTGCCTCCCACGATGGGGGCTGTGCCACGGGGCAGGTGCAGTCACTCACTCACTGCTAATCCAAGATCTGGCGCCGTGAGGTCCTAGAGAGGTCACAGGTTGAGTGGAAAGAGACATTAGGGCAGACCGAGGCTGGCGGACGCTGGGCAGGGGCGACCTGCGCCTGTGAGAAGCCAGGGCCTGCGCAAGGCCAGTCGCTAGGTCTGCGCTCTGAGGAGCGGAGAACCCAGGTCCTTGATGTGCATGTGTTTCGGGGTGTGTGGGCCACACCATGGCCCAGGCTGTGCCCTCCCGGCGCGTGACCCCGACCGCTATGCGAGGCCGGCGGTAGCCCGGGTAGGGGGTGCCTAGGGCCTGGAAGTGCTCCCGGTGATGGTCCCGCCCCCCACCCTCCGCGTTCTCACTAAGGATAGCACCTCTTGGCTGGTGTGTGCCACAGGCCTGCACCCCGTCTGCAGTTTGGAGCCGTGCCCAGGGGACCCACCTAGGTCGGCAGAACCCAAGAAATACGAATTTTGTTGTTTGTGGCTCTGGGGACCTAACCCAGGGCCTTTACTACTTTATTTTAGGGTCCAGAGGCTCACAGGAAGCCGCTGGCCAGGCCCTGCCTCCTCCCAAAGCCGGAGGGGCCGCTCCTGGCCTCCTGCAGCCTCTGGGGACCCACCACCAACTGTGTCAATTTGAAGGGATCTAGAGGGCAAAGGGGGGGGGTGCCCAATGGGCTGCTTGAAATCAGCCACGGAAGAAGCCCTATTCACACCAGGGAAGTCGGTAGGTGTCTCAGCTCAGGCTCCCCTCAGGTGACGGACACACCCCAACCCGTGCCCACCCGCTTCCGGGCCCTGTTCCGGTGTCCCTGAGACAGGTATGCGGGATTGCAGAAAAGCAGACCCCTCCAAACCAAAGACCTGATTAAAAAATAGGCCGCCGACAGGAGCCGGCAGCTCTCGGAGGAGGGAGTTGGGGTGGCCGGTACTCGCCCAAGAGATGCTCAGGATGCTCAGGCGTTAGAGGAACGCAGATGGAAACACCAGCAAGGCGCCGCATCCCCGGGGAGAACGGCGCGCCACCGTCCTGCCGCCGAGGGCGCGGGCGGAAAGGGGCCCTGTTGCACTGCTGGCAGGGCTGTAAGCTGGCACAGCCATCACGGCGACTCCTCTAAAGGCTGAAAATAAATATCGCCTCCGATCCAGAGACCCCTCTTCCGGGAATCTTTCCGAAAGAGGTCAAAGCAGCATACAGCAGAGACACACGTATGTTCACAGCAACACAACGAGCAGCAGCTGAAGGGTGGAAGATGCCAGCGTACCCACCAGCGGACGCATGCACCCCTCTTCCATGAAGACTGCCAGCTTTGGGGCTTTTGTAGGTAAATGGTGCCATTTCAGACCACCGTGCTCAGTGAAGTGAGTCAAATGTCGAAGGTTAAGTATCGTGTGGTTTCTCCGATATGAGGAACCCAGGATACAGATGGGGGTGACAGTGGGGGTCAGGGGAGTGAGGGAGGGGCAGGGAGTCAACAGGAGGAGGGGAAGGGACTATAATGTTGACACGATATGTATGTGTACAAAGTACTCAAGCTCACACACACACAAACGGAAATTGGGGAAGAGAGCCAACATGCCAGAGATAATTAGCTCACACGGGGGAGAGATTTGTGCCAACTCACGGTCTCAGGGTGTCAGTCCACAGGTGTGTGGCCCTGTGTGTGTGTGTGGGCGTGTGGTGGCACTGGACACTGCTCTCCTCGTGCTGGCCAGGAAGCAGAGAGAGAAGGGGAGGGACAGCCCCCACAGCCCCCTCCAAGGACACAGCCCTAGCCAGGTGTTGCACTCTGGGAGGCTGAGGCAGGAGGTTCGCAAGTTCTAGCCCAGCCTGGTAGCTCAGTGAGACGCTGTCTCAAATAAACAACGAAAATTGGCCGGGGAGATAGCTCAGTGCGAAGGCCCTGGTTCAAGCTCCGATACCACACACACAAATTGAGCAGCCCACCGTGGCTCAGTGGGGTTCCCCAGCACCTGACACAATGGCGCCGGGCTGAGGGTGTATGACAAAAGTGAGCCCCTGTGATTCCTGGCAGCAGAGTGTGGCCAGCGGGAGGTGGAGGGTGTGGGCAGGACACTCGGGGATGAGCGACCCGTGTGTCCCTGAGATGGTGTTGGCGTCCCAGGCTGACCAAGCTTGCCTACCGCCAGCCACGGGGGTGGACATAAATCAGCCCTTGCCAAGAGTTCCTGGCGGGGAGTTAATTAGATAAGGAAAAAGACATTTCCCTCCACAAGAGGAGAGAGGAGCGTCCCCGTGGGAGGGACACGAGGGCTGGGTGGGGAGGACCCTCCCTGGCAAGAGCTGGGTGCCGTGGGAGAGGACAAGGCTGGCACCACGGCCCCTGGCGCTGGGCCGGGTCTGGCCTGCGCCCGCTGTGTGGTTAGCTGGGTCCGGGCTGGGGCTGACCTGCAGGGCTATCCAGTTGCGGGGGGACACACCTCTGCCTGTGCTGCAGCTGAGGTTCAGGGGACCGGGACCCCCAGAGCTGTGGCGTGACCACCGGGCAGAGGCCCCGAGCTCGCGGGTCTGGCGCTGTGCTTCTCGGAAGTACGGGTTTTTAGCTCCGAGCCAGCAATCCCTGGGTCCCGTGATCTGTTTGCTCTGGGGCCTGTGGGTGGCTGCTCGTCCTCTCCGGTCCCAGGCTGTGGCCGGCGACCTGGGCTGCGATCCCTGGACCCAGAAGCCCGGAGCTACCTGCTCGCCCCCACTGCCGCCGTGGGACCTAAGATTCCACCACCTGCCCTCCCGCACGCACCAACGGCTCGGGCTGACCTCCCGAGGGGCTGTCCACCTGGGCCCCGTGGGCTGCCTGGGGTCTGTGCCCAGGACCCTGTCCCCAGCCCTGGGGCCAGCGTGGCGTGGGAGGGGAGCAGGCCTCCTGCAGCTGTCACGGCACGGGGGTTAGATGCCGAGTAATGCAGTCCCCCATCAAACCTGCCGCTGTAACTCAGGCCCCGGACGCTGCCAGCACCATAAATTCGGGCGGAAAGTGCAGCTCCAGCAGTTTGCAAGCAGGAGCAGGGACGTCCATGAGTTACAGCCCGCGTGGGGAGCGCCCGCCCGGCATTGTTAGCCGCTGGGATGGATTGCTGGCTGCTGCTAATGAAATTGAATTTTAATTTATATCCCAGCCTGGAGAGGGGGGAGCGGGTGCCCCGGGTGGGGCCTCCTTCTGCAAGCGGGTGTCCTATGGGGACAGCGGTGGGCACTGCTCGTGCCAGCCACGGGCTCTGTGCAAGGCGAGCCCCTCACGGGGCGGGTCCCTTGCCTCACCCAGGTGGAAGCCTCTAGCAGCTCGGCAAACAGGTCCTGTTCCTTCACTTTGGGGGTCCTGGTAGCTGCTGGGTGTAGGAGACCCTGGTGGAGGAAGGAAAGGGTCAATTCTTGGGGTTCTTTGGGGATCCCCCAACCCCATCTCATCTCCCAGAAGACTCACCAAGGCCCCCACCACGCAGGGCCACAGCCACACAGCGTTTGTTCTCTCGGGCGTGCTAAGGCCCGGTGCCCTGCCCCCCCCACCTTCCTGCCGTCAGTGTGCAGGGCTCCAGGTGGCCACGCAGGGTCAGCTGCCAGGCCCGAGCAGCCGGGTCCCAAACCCTAGCTGCATGTTTTCCAGCCTGGGAGGCCACTTTCTCTTGGTGACTCGGTTTCCCCTCTGGCGGGTTGGAGTTGATGGGGACGTCGGCACCCAGGGCACCTGTGCCCAGCCCCCGGGCAGGTGAGGGTGTGCGCCTACTTCTCCCACATCCTGCCAGCCTCACTGGGCAGCGTGGTGAGGGCGGATGCCGTGGGACCTCAGCTCCACTGCCAGGTGGCGCCAGTGGTGTCCTTAGGGCCCCGTGGAGGGTGGAGCTGAGGCACATGGGTATGCGAGGGTCACACCTGTCAGGGACAAGACCAGAAAAACCAGAGTGAAGGGAACCCGGGGAGGGCATAACGGGGCTCCCAGCTCAAAGGCTCGGAACTACGGGGCTTGTCCTCTGCTCCCCCCGATGTGGCGGCCATGGGTGGTCCCGCAGCAGTGGCCTCAGCGGCAGATCTCAGGCCCCTTTTGGTACAGCAGGGGTGCCATGATGCCTGAGACCGCTTCTCACCCTGTGCCTCGTGATGCCCACAGAATTGCCCAGGAGCCCTGGGGTCCACCTGTGGCTCTGGCACAGGGGCCTCTGGGCCAGTCCTACGGCTGGCCTTGCCCGTGCGCACCTTGAGGGGTCAGTGGAAAAGCGCTGGCAGGCTGTGCTGTCCCTATGTTTGAGCTGGGGAGGTGGAGGGGACCAGGCTGCCGGGTTGCAGCTGGGCAGAAGGTGTAAAGCCATCAGTATCCCCTAGAAACTGGACGATGCCACCCATCCCCCAGAAACCAGCAGCTGAGACGCAGGGTGGACACTGGCGACCCTGGGCAGAACATCCTGGCCTCCACACCCAGAAGCAGCTCAGGAACTACCAGCAATCTTCAGCTCCTAGCTTTTGGTGTGATAGGGGGAGGAACTCGGACCCAGAAGGGGCAGGCTCTCCCCTGAGGTCACTTAGCAAGTGAGTGGGTGATTTGGGGCCAGCTCAGGGGTGTGAGCGTGGCACGGCGTGGTGGTCAAATCTGTGGTCCCCCGCGGGGGCGGGAGAGATGGGGCTGCTCCTGCGTCATCAGACCCAGTTCCCAGCCTTTGCTTCCTGGTCTCAGTCCCTGGGGAACAGGCAGCGCCTTTGTGTGCAGAGGGACTCCCGGCTGCTGTGGTTTGGATCTGGGGTGCCCCAAAAATTCTCATGTATGTGGATGTCACGCTGATATATTTTTATTCCAATATTCCCTGTATGTTTCCACCACTCCTTGTATAGACCATACTGGCCTCTGATTTCATAGTAATGGGCCCATTTTACAGCTGGAAGTCTGGGGGCTTGGGGTACAGGGCTGGCACTCAAGGGCATGCGGTTGAGGGCGGCAGAAGGAGAGCCACACCCCCGAGTCTCTCTAAAGTCCCTTTTGTAGGAACTCATAAGGGGCCTGGGCATAACTTCTCCTCCCTGCAGACACCCAGGGCCAGAGACGGGGCACGAGAATGTAACGGAGAGCCTTTTAGGGATCTGGGGTCACGGTGGGGGGGACACTGGGGGAGGGAAGACGCCCAGAGCGGCCAGTGCCGGGGAAAGCTTGGCCGGCGGCGCACGCCGGTCGTCCCAGCACTCTGGGAGGCTGAGGCAGGAGGGTCGCAAGTTTGAGCTCAGCCTGGGCGACTCAGCAGCTTAGGGAGAGCCTGTCTTCAAATCAGAAATCAAAAATGGGCCGGGACGTAGCTCAGTGAAAAGGCCCTGGTTGTATATCCAGTTCCACCACTACCACTCAACAGAAGAAAGAAAACACCCGAACACCTCTCCCTGCTGTAGGAGCAAGGCACTGAAGGAAAGGGGGGGGGGGGGAGGGAGAGGGTAGCCTCACGCACTTGTCACCAGCAGCCCCAGGCACCAGCCATGCCCTTCTCAGGGACAGCTGCTGGCCCGTTGCCTGAACCCGTCCCTGAAGCCTCTTACTCAAGGCGTTTGCAAGGAAGCGCCTAAATTACCAAACTCTGACTACGGTTTTAAATGTTTTGATAACTGAATATAAAAAGTTGATTTCCTTGGCAATCCTCTATGGCTAATTTTGTCCTCCTAAAATGTTCTTCTTGAGGACCAGGTAGGTGGTGTTCGCCCACAGTGATCCTGGCTACTCCAGAGGCGCAGGCGGCAGGGTCACGCGTTTGAGGCCAGCCGCCACCACAGTGGCAGGTGGGCGATCCTGTCTCAAATCAGAAGCAAGCGGCGTGGTGGCTGTAGCCCCGCCGAGCAGCGGGAACGAGGGAACGGAGCAGAGAAGGCACCTTGATGGGTGCCAGGAGCCCCCCTCTCCTGAGCTCGGGGCCGTCGGGGCTGCGAACGCAGTGGACAGCTGGCTTGAGCGGCAACATGTGGGATCCGGCCTAGGGACCTCTTTCTAGGACGGGGGGTCCTGCCTTCAGTGTTTATCAAGCACTAGGCTGTCATACTACTAGGCACCTGATCCCTCGCGTGTGTTGTTCACAGAAGGATTCACACTCCGTCATGGCTCGGGCCTGGAACATCCCCAAAGCCTCGCATGCTGGGATGTGTGTGCTGCCGGGAGGAGGGACTGGCTGGAGGGATGGATGCGTGGCTGGACCTGGAGCGGGCGGGCCGGTCCTGCTGTCCTCCCCACGTGGCTGCCCGTCTGCCAGGCGTGAGGCGCTCCTCCCTGGCTCCACCAGGTGCTTCCACCGTGGCCACCGCCCGTGAGGGGACTGCGACCTTCTGAAACCGCAAGCTGAAATCAGTCCTTCCTCTCTTACTTAATTTGCTGTTTCAGCAGCAGAAAAGTGACTTCGGATGCACTGGTGCTGTGGTTTGGAGCCAGAATGTGCCCCAAAGTCTCATGGCTTGTCTACGGAACCGTGTCTGCTGGGAGATGGGGCCTGGTCTGAAGCGGTGGACTGCAGGCATGTAGACTGGATTACAGGCATGTGGTGGGGGCTGACCACGCCTCCCACACCTGGATCCAGGAGGGGCCGGTCCCGGGGCTGGGACCTGGAGGTGAATATACGCTGCTACCTGCCTCCCGGACTAGAGGCGGTGGGACTAGTCGGGACTCGGCTTCCTGTGTGTGATGTGGTGAGCAGCTGCCTCCACCTCTGCCTCTGCCGTGTCCTTCCATGGCTGCCGGCCGCCCCTGAGTGGACCGTGTGGCCTTCCAAAACTGTGAGCAAAAACAAACCTTTCCTCCCCTACCTGTGCAGATGTCGGGTATCGAGTCACAGCCACGGGAAAGTAACGGAGGCAGACGCCCTCCTATGGGATCCGATGCTGGTGAGATCTGGCAGGAGTCGGTGGGCACGGGAGTGACGGGAGCGGCAGTGCATGCACACGGAGCGTAGCTCGCTGGCCTGCAGTGTGGCCCAGGTCCGGACAGACACAGCTACCCTGCACCCCACAGGGCCCGGGAGTTGCAGGAGGGGGAGGCGGAAGGGACGTGGAGAGTGGGACAGGGCGGCCCTAACACCGAGCAGAAGAGTGCGGGAAGCCACCCACCCCGGGGACGGGCCTGTGCCCGGCGCCCTCCAACCGCGACTGTCCCCCTCAGGGTGACGCTGCAAAGCCGCCCTTGCTACGGCACTCCATCGAGCTGGGGCCCACCTCTCTCTGGGCCTGGGGTGCTCAGGCCAGGAGCAACACTCCGCTTAGAGCGCGAGCCCCCGCTGAGGCTGACCTTGGAGATGCTGAGACCCGGCCCAGGGGTGCAGGCCTGCCATCCTGGCACGCTGAGAGCCTGAGGCAGAAGCACTGCAGGTCTGAGCTCAGCTTGGGCAGCTTAGTGAGGCCTTGTCTCAAAATAAAAAAAATTAAAAAAGGGCTGGAGATGTCCCTCCACGCGAAGGCCCCGGCGCCAGCCCCCAGGACGGCAAAAAGCAGCCAAACGAAACAGAGCAAATCTCGGATGAACCGGACAACGCAGAGCTGGAGACGTTTTAATGCAACACAGAGAACCGCAGGGCACCTGCCCCGTCTCGGGCGCTCCGTGTCCCGGCGGGTGGCAGCCGTCCCTGGCGGTGAGGCAGCACTGACCCCGGTGCGACACCCGGGCTGCGGCGGCTCGTGTCCTGGTGCGGCGCAGCGCGGCGCGCTCACAGCTGGTCCTCATCCACCCACACGGTCTTGCGCTGCTCCTCGCAGATGCGCTCCTTCAGCACGCGGAGAAGTTCCTCCACGCTGCCCCAGGCCTCGGCCTCCACCGCCGCGTACAGGCAGGGCAGCGCCTCCAGCTCTCGCTCCCGCAGCCGGCAGGCGCGCAGGAACTCCTCCTCCGTCTCAGGCCGCGGCAGCAGCTTCCTGGGGACGCAGGGCCGTGGGGCTGCAGCGGATCCCGGCTTGGGAGGCCCAAGCCGCCCTGCGTTCTTCTGTCTTTCTGGTACTGGGGATCCAACCCGGGGCCTGCGCACTGAGCTACACCCCGTTTCTCTCTCTTTTTCTTATTCTGACTCAGGTTCTAAGTTACTAAGATGCCCAGCTGACTTGGACTGATGATCCTCCTGCCTCAGCCTCCCGGAGTGCCGAGATCATGGCACTGAGCTACCGGGCTCTGCCAGCCCGCCCTGCGAGCTGGGGCTTTGGGCTGCTCCCTGTGGAAATCCCAAGATGGGGGGATGTTTGGAAAATTACTTTTAGCTGTGGTAAAGTATACATACTATAAAACCTTACCACTTCCTTTTCCTCCTGGTAATGCGGATTAAATGCAGGGCTTCGTGCTGAGCTACATCACTACCCCCCCCCCCTTTTTTTTAAGTTTTTGGTTTTTATTTTAAGACAGGCTCTCTCCAAGTCATTAAGTTGTGCAGGCCAAGCTTGAACTTGTGAGCCTCCTGCCTCGGCTTCCCAAAATGCTGGGACGACAGGACATGCCCAGCCACTCAGAGGAACTACATCCTGAGAGCAGTTCACTCCCATAAGCCCTCACGGCGTTACAACAGGCTGGAAACCCGGTCCTCGGGCGGCACTGCCCCTCCCCAGCCTGGCCCGCGCGCTCCTGTCTCCCAGACCCCACAGCGGCGGGCCCTGAGGCCATGGGTCACACACACTACCACATGTCACTGAATGGCGGCCCGTGATGCGCAGCCTTCCCCCGGGCACTGGAGGCTCCGAGCCTTTGCTGTGGGGCCAGGTACCACCATGCCCACCGGAGCTTCTGGCTCCCCGGGCTTGGCCCCGGAAGGGAGCCGCTGCTGTTCTGGGTCCCGGCCTCACGAGGCGCCAGCTCCTGCCCTCTGAGCGAGGCGCCTTTTCTACGTTCAGTTGTCGTTTTCCCAGGACGGGATTTCACCACGTAGTCCAGACTGCCCTGGACTCACTAAATGGCCCAACCTGAGCGTGAATTTGGAGTTCCTCCTGCCTCAGCCGCTGAGGTGCTGGGATGAAAGGCCTGTCACCACGCCTGGCTGCTGCACCACTGTCAGCTCCACCCGCAGTCCCAGTGTCCCCATGTCCTTGCTGGCATGTGCCAGTGACCCCGGTGTCCCTCGCTCAGTGCTGAGTCCCTCTGCCAGGAGCTGCGCCTGACCTCTGAGTCTCCACTGCCCTGTCCACACCACAGGTCATGACACCCACTCTGCAGTTGTTGAGGAGGGGTGACCCAAGGTGGTGCCACTTGAGGGCAAGCCTGTCCCCTGGCTTGGGCCCAGAGCTCTGTGCCACCCTCTTTCTGCCCCTCCCAACCCCCAGTGACCCCTCAGCCAACCTCACGGGCTGGGTCTCGGGCAGGGATCCCTGGCCAGGGCCCTCGCTGGGTGACCCTGCTGTGTGCCCCAGCACGGGGCTAGGTGGGGCCCTCCCTGGGAACCCGGGCGGCGCCTGTGTCCCCAGAGCCCAACGCCAGGGCACCTGTCCTCGAGGTGATGGCCACGGGGCAGGGGCGCCGGGGGCGGGCGAGGCCCTACCTGAACTTCTTGATGTTCCTCTCGCACACGCGCACGCACAGCACGATGGGGTAGAGGCCGCACCGGATGAGGTCCCGGACGCAACCGATGCCGGCCTCCAGGAGGCAGTGCCTGTTCTGGGGGTGGCGGGCCATCAGCCTGGCCTGTGGCCCCGCCCCCAGTCTGCCCGTCTTCCCCTGGCAAGGGCGGATGCCGGGGCGCAGGAGCCCCGTGTGCCGCGTGGGGAGCCAGGGAGCCCTTTGCGGTGGTGTGGGAGCCCGGGGCGGCGGATGCAGCCCTCTGTGCAGAGCTGAGCACAGTGGAGGTGCTGGAGCAGACCCGGGACCCCCTTTGGGCCGGGGATGCCAGTGGGGTGGGGCAGCTCGCCGTCCTGGGAGAAATGCAGGGGCCTTAGAGACAGGCCTGTCATTTCTGAAAGAGGCCGACCCCGTGTTGCTGAAGGCATCATGCTAAGGCAAACTTCAAGCCGCCACCGCAGGGCTCTGGGAGGCTGCGGCAGGAGGGCCACAGGTTCGAGCCCAGTCTGGGCGACTTAGGGAGACCTGGTCTCAAAATTAAAAGTAAAAATGAGCTGGGAAAAAAAAAATCCCATGCCAAGCCCCAAAGAGGCAGAGAGAAGGTGACCTGGAGGCGGCAGGAGGGGACAGCAGCAGGCGACACCAGCTGCGCCCACCCCTGCCCGTGGCCCGGGTCTCACCTTGGCCGCCACCGCTTCGATGTTGGCAGGGAGGATGCACTCGAACGTGTTGGGGTTCTTCTCCCGAGAGTAGATGATCGTGTCCGTCTTCTGCTTCCGGAGGAACTCGTCCCTCGTCATCACGTCTGCAGAGACAGGCCAGTCCCGAGGGCGCCAGGGTGGCCCGGGGGGACTGTCCCCTCTAGGCCCTATCTGTCCCCTCACGGGCACCACGGAACCAACGTCTGGCCGTCTTCCAGCCATGGTCAAATGTGCCGCGTGACTTTCCAGTGGACTGTGGCACTCGGGCGGGGGTGGGAGCGGATGTCACTTTCCACGTCCCCAGGTGGGTCACGGAGGCCTGTGGGCCAGGTGCTCGGCAATACAGCCTGGACCAAGAGGCTCGGGTGCTACGACGCTGACCCTGTCCCCGCCACCTGCTGTGAGGAGACCCTCCCCAACCCACCTGCCTATCCCTCCACCATCATTCCCCACAGGTGCCTCTCCATCGTCCCTCCTCCCGTCACTCCCTCTGTCCTCTCCCCAGTCTGCCCGCCCACCCATCGGCGTCCCCCTCCCTCCACGCATTTGTTTCCCCCCACCGGCCCCCCACCCATCCTCTACGAACCTCTCACCCATCTGCCCACACGTCCGCTCACCCCGGCCATCCCCAGTGACTGCCTCCATCCCTCTGCCCAGCCATCCCACCCTTCACCCCACCCACAGCCTGCTTCGGTGGGCGCTGGGGTAGTGGGCACCACGAGCCGCAGCCCAGCTGGGGCTCGTAGCTGTGGGGTGCTGGTCTGCAGGGGTGGCGGGCTGCTTGTGCAGGGGTGAGGGGACAGGGCAGGAAGACTCGCTGGAGGCAGAGGTGCCCGCGAGAGTCTGCAGTGCCTCCCTGGTGACCCTGAAGAGGCTTTAACCACTGCGTGCTGGGTGAGGAGGGGAGAGCAGTCTGGCCCAGAATCCTCTGCTTGGCTTGGGCTGGTGTGTATGTGTGTACATGCATGTGTGTGTGTGCATGTGTGCACACGTATGCTGCGTGTGGTAGCCCACACGGTTCCAGGGCCAGCACGCAGACCCTGAGTATGGAGGGAGGGGGCTGAGGGTCCAGGGGCGCCTGCTGCCCACAGAGGGAGGGTCTCACAGTCCGCTGACAGTGTCACAGCCGCACTGGCCTGGATGGGGGTGGGGTGGGGGCAGCAGGTGCTGGCTGTGGGGTGGGCCTGTCCCTGCCAGCGCCCCAAATCTGGACTGGCACTGCCTGTGCTCCTATACAGCATGGCCGCCACACAGCCCAGTTTTACAGTACCCTGGCCATGGGAGGCTCAGTTGGTGCCGGGCAGGCCTCTGCAGACTCAGAGGGGGACCCCGGGAGGATGACGGCTGGACACGCCCTGCTCCCCGTCCACAGGCCAGGGAGGAGGGAGAGGAGGGGTGCCGGGGTCCCTGGGGCTCGCTCACCCGGCTTGCAGATGGTCAGTTCCAGGGCCCCGCCCGAGTTGAGCAGCCGCTGCACCAGCGTCCGGGCCAGCGCGGTGGGCGTGAAGAGCACGGGCCGGCGGCGGGCGCAGTGGAAGGCGCGCACCAGGCTGTATGGGGTGAGGCTGAGGTTGCGGCCCAGCGCGCTCTCGGTGTCCAGCTCTGCAGGGGTGGGTCGGCTGTTAGGCGTGGGCACCCCCCGGGAGTCAGGACATGGCACCCACAGCTTTCGGACTGAGCTACACCCCGGCCCTTTTTGTAGTATTTGTTCTGAGCCAAGTTCTCACTCGGTCACTAAGTGGCCTTGGCTGGGCCTAAACTTGTGACTGTCCTGCCTCAGCCTCCCCGAGTGCACCATTGTGCCTGGCCCCAGGACAGGCCAGCGTCGTGGGAAGCCCTCCCAGCCCTGCGTGCCACCCAGGGACTTCTCTGAGGGTCCCATAGGCCATGGGAGAGGCAAGTGGGGGCATGGGGCCCACAGAGGCGCTGGTGGGTTTGGACCCCGTGGGGACCTGAAGGAGGGAGGGGTCAGCAGTTGAGGGGGGCAGGGACTGGAACTGGGGGAGCAGAGCTGAGGAGGGCAGCAACCTCGGGAGAGTAGGGAGCCTGCAAGACAAGCAGGTAGCAGGACAGCAGGCTGGCGCGTGGCTGGAACCTTCAGAGCCCTGGGAAGGTCTCAGCCGGAGCCGTGCCCGCTGGCCTTAGGGCACCTCTTCCTGACACAGGGGGTGGAGTGTGGGCGCAGAGTGTGCCCACTGTCCATTCGAGTCAGACCCCAGGGCTGCTTCCTGGACACCAGCAACTGATGCCTTTCCTAGTCCCCTGGCCGGGGCCTGGCGGGTGTTTCGGGGCTCTGAGCGAGGCCAGCCTGGCAGGGGATGGCACGATACCGCGTGGCCCCTCGCAGGTGGGACTAACGGCCAGATGCGCCCCGTGGGGACAGCGGCTGATGAGGCACAGGACCCAGCCGGCGGCTCCGTAAGGGAGGGCCCTTGGGCTCCACAGAGGGCGGGGCCAGCCCCCTGCCGGCCACGCGGACCCTCCCTGCCCCTCAGGGGGGCAGACTCCTGTTCCTCCTTGCGGGGTGGGCGTGCCCCTGAGTGGGGCGTGGGAGGGGGTGCACCTGTGTGGCACCACGCACCTTCATGTTTGTCGGCCGAGAGCTTGGTGGCATCCGGGGAGGCGCGGGCCAGGCCCCCCCGGGGGCTCCCCAAGATGACGCGGACACGCTCACTGCTGTTCATGCGCTTGTACTTGTTCTCTGACCTGCTGACAAACTTCCGGACAGAGGGACAGGGGGTGGGACCCTACCTGAGGGCACAGAGGGGATGGCAGGGGTGCTGCCATCTCTGAGGGGGCCGTGGGGTGGGGGTCTCCATAAGATCAGGGACAGCAGGTGGGGGTCGCACTCCCTGAGGGGACACAGGGGACAGAGGGTGCGGGTCACGCTCCCTCTGCTTCAGCTTCTAGCCAGCCAGAGCGTCTGGCGGACAGTCAGCCTGCTCCAAACCCCACTCTGCTCTGGGGCGGGAGCCGCCCCTTCCCTGCCGGGTGGGCTGCACCAGCCAGGCTGCGGTGCAAGCCTGCAACTAGTGCTCTGGGTGCCGAGGCCAGAGGCTCACAGGAGCGGGCCCAGACTGTGCAACTTAACAAAACCCTGTTTTGAAATAAAAATAAAAAATAAAAATGGGCTGGGGGCATAGATTGGTAAGGCCCAGGGCTCAATCCCCAGTACTGAAACAAACAAACAAACAAAAAAAAACCCACTCCCAAAGCACAAAAGAAACTCCAAAGAGACAATACCCGCGATCCTCAGCCCTGAGACAGGTGTCACCAGCAGATAGGAAATGGCCTGGCCCCCCACCTGGCCCTGTGTGCCCGGATCGCTCCATCCCCTCCCGGGGGACCCACGTGCAGCACTGTGGCGATTGGCCTGAGTGTTGAGGCTTTTTGCTGGCGTCTCCTGTGGGACCCTTTGAGTCCCCCCGTTCCTGTCCTCAGGGCAGGGGCTCCCTTCTGCAGCCCCAGTGTGCATGGTGATGGGACAGGCCTGGCTCCCTCGAGCGGCCATCCAAACCTCTGCGGGGGGTCACGGGGGGCTGCTGCCATGTGCCCGGGGATGAGACGCTCAGGCACCCGGCTCCCGGGGGACATGCGTGTGTCGTAACCTGTCATCTGACGAGGACCCGCCTCCAGGGAGAACCTGAGGTGGCCCAGCCCTAACCCCCGCCTGGCTCTGCCCCCTGTGTGCCGACACCGCTGACTGTCCCTGAATCTCTCTCTCCCGGCGCCCGGCTGGAGCCGCGCTGGCTCCCGGGGCGCTGGGCGGCGCAGTGCCTCCCCGGATGGACTCGCGGCTGCCCTCACCTCCCTCCCTTTGCTGGTCCCTGGTGACCTAAGAATTAGCCACATGTGATGCTTCGTGTGGACACGAAGTCACTTCTGAAGACGTCACACCATAGGCTGCAGGTGGATGTTCCTTACGTGATGATCCATTTGAAAAAAATGTCTCTGAGAGCGTTAATTACAGAGAGCCAGTGTGGTGCCCCAGACAGATGAGATTTGAGAATCTGCTGGCTGGCTCTCCCTTTGCGCGCCGGCTGGTGGGATGCTCAGATCACACAGAGCCCCGTAGAAGACCTAACCCGGCCCGGAAGTTTGGGACAACCGCTGTCCTTTCCCGACAGGCTATTTCTGACTGCCCCGTTCACATTTCGGCAGCCAAGGCAGCTGGGCTTCTCTTGGGCATCGGTTTAGGGAGCTGGGATCTATCTGCTCCTGGCAGGAGACCAGACCGAGCCCTGCGCTGACCCTGCGTGAGGACGCGGCCAGGAGGGGGGAGGGGGCCCGAAGGTGGGAGCGGCGCGTACAAAGGAGCCTGCGCTCTTCTGGTACGGGCAGAGTGACACAGTGACGCATGGGACAGCACTGGTACCTGGAGGAGCTGGCCGAACAGGAAGCTGGCCCTGGAGAGGCGAGGACTGACCCGGGGGTCGCTGGCCGAGAGCGGCTCTTCCGGCTGCAGGGTGTTCTGGAAGGGGTGCTGGGGGGTCAGGCCAGGTGGGCTGGCGGAGCCCGTGAGGACGGGAGGCCCGCCTGGCGGGCAGGAGGGGACCGCCCGGGCACTGTCCTGCGGAGGACGGGCCGCGCCATCGGCCACCCAGGAGCTGCTGGGGGCCCCGCTGGCCCGTGAGGCCGGCAGACTCACCCGGAGGGTCCGCAGCGTGGGGTGGGCCGTGTCCGCCTCCTCCCGGCTGCCCCGCTGCATGAGGCGCTGCAGCTTCACCAGCAGCAGCTGCTGGGCCCTGCGGGGCGACAGGACGCGCTTGGGGCGGGACGGCTGAGGCCAGGGGTGAACTCCAGGGGGCGCGGGGACGTGGGGCCGGGCCAGAGCAGCAGAGCCACAGCTTTGCCGCCCCCCTGTCCAGGCGCTGCTCTCACCGGGGACGGTCAGGGCCGCAGCTCGACCGCCGATCGTCAGACCTGAGATTCTTTTAAAATTTTTGTTGAGACAGGGTCTGGCTAAGTTGCTGGGCTGCCTAGGCTGGACCTGAACTTACCATCCTCCTGCCTCAGCCTCCCAGAATGCTGGGATTACAGGCCTGGCTCGATTCCCACAGGAGCGCGCAGCCTAGACCCGTTGTGGGTGCAGGGTTCGCGGTCCTTTGAGAGGCCAATGCCATCGCTGACCTGGCCAGCTGTGGAGCTCAGGTGGTCATGCCAGCGGTGGGGGCGGCTGCAAATGCACAGGAAGCTCTGCTTGCTGCCCGCCACGCACCTCCTGCTGGCCAGTTCCTAACAGACCACGGGCCAGTACGGCGTCCCTGGGCTTGGCACTGGGGACCCTACGCTCCACACCGTGTGGACACACCCCCGTGCCCGGTGCCAGGCAGCTCTCACTGTCGTGATGACACGATGAGGACTGGGCACAGGGCAGCACGGGCAGAGCCCGGTGGGCCCCGGCTGGCGACACTGCAGGGCCTCGGCGCAGGGCCACGGTGGCGCTGAGAGGAGGGGACGCGGGGGCTTGCCCGCCCTCCTCCCGGGCCTGCCACGGCCGCCCCCGCCTCACCGGCTGTAGCTGGGGATGGTGCCCACGTCCAGGTCGTGGTCGGTGACCGGGTCGACCCGCGCGCACAGCCACTCGTGCCTGTCCTGGTACATGGTGTCGCGGACGTGCGCAATGTCGTCGCACCGCAGGGACAGGGAGCAGGCGTCCAGCTGGCCGGAGATGTTCAGGTTCAGGCGTATGTAGAAGGAATCCCCCGAGGTGATCAGCCCGTCCTCCATGTCACGCAGCAGCTGCTGGTACCCTGTGCGGCGGCCACGCGGCGGGCTGAGCCAGTGCTGCCCTGGCCCCGGGCCTCTGGGGCACGCGTCACTTACAGGTTTCCCTGCTTGTCTCGGCTGCCAGGGAGCTCGAGGCTCGCTGTGCCGAGCTGCACCGACCCCTTTCGCTGGCACGTCTGCCAAGCCTTTCCCATCTGACTTGGCTTTCATTTTCTAATTTTTCCTTGACATAACTTACAGGATACTTTCTTCCCAGTGCTGGGGATGGAACCGAGGGCTACATCCCTAACCTCCTAAAAATTATTACTACCGTTAATACTTTTAACTTAGGGCAGAGTTTTGCCAAGTTGCCCAGGCTGGGCTCAGAGTTGGGCTCCTCCTGCCTCAGCCTCCCAGAGTGCTGGCATCACAGCTGTGGGCCACCATACCAGCTCTAAGCTTATTTTTAAATTCAGTGAATTGTCTCACCAGATGCACACCGTCGCCTTGCCCTGCACGGGCTCCGCGGACAGCCTGCTGGGGTTTTATCCTGACTGCTGTCCCTTGAGCTATGCTGTGCCTTGCTGTACATACACAGAAACCAACAGCACCGGCTGTCTCTCTTCTGGGGGCTGTTGCTCAGTGTTACAACTGTGAGCTCCATATCAGAGGCAGCAACTTAACGGGAGTGTGCTGTACTCCCCACCACGTGTGTCTGAGTGTGCTCTAGGTACACGCTTGCCCCGTGTGCAGTTTGCCTGTTATGGGGAGCTCCACTGTGACTCATCCCTGCTTATAATTTCTGGGGGACCTGGGCACGGTTTTCTCTGGGAGACTGAGTATATTTTTTGCGAATACTCTGAAAGGAGGCTGGGTAGAGACCATGACTACAGTAAATGAAATTTAAGTCAGCACCTGTGGTAGAATGCTAGCAGTCATTCCCAAACTAGCCAAACTAGCCATGTGCTGAGACCACACGGCACCGGCCAGCCCCAGCCAATGCCTCAGATGTCCACAGCACAGTGTGGGTGCTTCAGCCGTCCGGTGGCCAGGCACGGAGAAACAGGGCCTCCCGTCGGGTCCTTCCTGGGCACCGGGCCTGGCCCTGTGCACCTCGGAGTCCCGCCATCCTCCCTGGGCTGCAACACCCTCTCTGAGTTCTCGGCCAATGGGGTGAGCCAGTGTCCCTACAATTCAGATGGTGGTGCTCTGCCATGGTGCACCTTGGGCTGGCCAGAGGGCAGGGTGCTGCCCGGGGGGGTCTGCGGGTCTGGGAAGCCACCACGGGGGTGGGGCAGTTCCAGCCTGCGTCCATGGGTGTGCTGGGGTGGTGGCCCCGCTATGATATTCATGAGGCTGTGGTTAAAATAAGACCTCGCTACAGAGACATCTCGCGGGGCCCGAGGTGACGGCTGGAGTCGGGCTTTGGGAAACGCACCCCCGCTCCGTGTGTGGCCCGGACGGAGGGGCCTGGACGACAGCAGGTGAGAGGGTTGGGTGCACCTGCCTGCCACGGGGCCGGGGGCCCTGGGGACAGGAGTGGCTGCCCTACAGTCGCTGCTGCCCGTGGCAGAGCCAGGCAGCCCCTGCGTGGGGGAGGGAAGCCGGCTGGGTGGTGAGTCCACCGTGACCCAGGAGCATCCGGGGTGCCCCGGGCAGCTGTGTGGGGAGGGCAGGTGTGAGGCAGAAAGCAGCTCCCAGTCACCTGCTGCTCGCCATTGGCGACGGAGGAGCAGGAGGCGCTGGATAGCGAGGTCAGCGTCCCTCACCTGGGCGGAGCGGCTCCTGCACTCACCTTCGTGGTTGACCTTGTAGTGCAAGGTGACAGGGCCGCTGCACCTCTGGATGGTCCAGCGGGCCTCCTCCTTCGTGCAGGTGTCCAAGGGGACACTCTGCTTGTCGCCCCGGATGCAGCCCTCCAGCTGGACAACAAACGCATGACCCTTCTCTGTGGCCCGCGGCCTCCCCCGGAGGCAGGACCCCACTGCCCAGAGACGGAAGGGGCCTCGTGTGGGGGGCAGCGCCCCTCGACTGCCCTTAGGAGCGTGTAAGTGCTCATGTGTGCAAGGGCCCAGTAGAGGCTGCACGTGTGTGCATGTGCACAGGTGCAACAGAGTGTGTGTATGTGTGGTGGAGCATGTGTGTGCTCAGGTGCAGGGCAGTGTGTGTGTATGTGCCTGTGAGTGGTGAAGCATGCATGTGTGTGTATAGGTGTGATAGTGTGCGCATGTGTGTACACGCGCACATGCGTGGTGGTGCATGTGTACCTGTGTGTACACATGTACGGGGTGTGGCGGAGTGTGCATGTGTGTACACGCACATGGGTGTGGTAGAGAGTGTGTGCATGTGTGTACATGAGCACAGATGTTGTGGAGCATGCATGTGTGTGATGGAATGTGTGCATGTGTGTACATGAGCATGGGTGTGGTGGAATGTGTGTGCGTGTACATGTGCATGGGTGTGGTAGTGTGCATGTGTGTACATAAGCACAGGTGTGGTGGAGCATGTGTGCATGCATGTATGTGTGTACATGGGTGTGGTGGAGCTCATGTGTGTATACAGGCACTGAGAACCCCAGCATGGAGCTAGGGACAGAAGTGCCAGGCACTGGGACCCGGCCGCCTTCCCCCAGCCCCTCCTGTGGCCCAGTACTAGGCTTGGAGTCCCCAGCAGCACAGACGTGCGCAGCACCTGTCCCCCCGGCCCCCGTGTGCCCAGCCCTCACCAGCAGCAGCTGGTGGCCCTCGCGGAGCCCAGCCTTCTCAGCCACGGAGCCTGGCTTGACGGCGTGGATGAAGCTCCCACGTGCGTTGCCCCCCAGCAGGGTGAGCTGGGTGCTCAGGCCGTCACCGGTCAGGGTTGCACGCTGCACAGAGGGCCCCGCGCCCCGCACCTGCCCCACGGAGGTGACTGAGGGCCGGAAGGGCCTGGCGGGGAGAGAGACTGGTCAGGTGGCAGAGAGGGCGTGGCCACACTCCATCAGACGCTGAATTCCAAGCGCCAAGGGAGTCACTGCCGCGGCCACCTGCCCTGACACGTCAGTGGAGCCCAGCTGCAGGGCACAGACGTGAAGCTGAGCCACCTTTGCAGATGATACTGCCCTGAGCCTGTGCCGGCCATCGCCCTGTCCCCTCCTTGCCACACCAGTGTGACCACTGCCTCTGGGACTGCCATGTGTCCAGGGGCCCATCAGGCTCCTGAGTCCTGATCTCTGTCACTCTGGTAGCCATGGGCAGGCCTGGCCCCTCTGCCTCAGTTTCTTACCCAGTATGACTGGAAGTTTTATGGCAAAGGGGCA
Source organism: Ctenodactylus gundi (assembly GCA_004027205.1). Classification (NCBI taxonomy): domain Eukaryota; kingdom Metazoa; phylum Chordata; class Mammalia; order Rodentia; family Ctenodactylidae; genus Ctenodactylus; species Ctenodactylus gundi. Next base: position 10,657 of record PVKB01007323.1, on the reverse strand, counting down.
AGGCGCTAGGACTCTAGGACTGACTCCCAGAGGACAGGTGACCCAGACCATCCCCGTGAGGACGCGAGGGTGCGGCAGGCCACCCGTCGTCCCTGCCCCTGTGACCTCCCTCTGCCACGGCCGCCGGTACCTTTCCAGAGAAAACTTCCGGAACATGAGGTTGACCTGCTCCAGCTCGTAGGCGTCCAGGCCCTCGGACTGGTGGGAGGAGGAGGAGGAGTGGACGGAGGGTGGCCCGAAGGAGCAGCGCTCGTGGCTGTCGTCTATGGAGGAGGGGCCTATCAGGAATGGGGCAGCAGCACTGTTACAGGGGCACCAAGTGCTGGGGGACCCGGGGAAGGCTGGCAACACCCGAGGGCAGCTGGAGCAGCACTGGCCTGTCCCTGAGGCCCTGGGGAAGCCAGCAGAACCCCGGCACCCACAATACAGGCACTCCCTGCCCCCGGAAACCCTCTGCTTGGGAAGCCTCTTTGAACGCTTGACTTTGGAGATAAATATATTTAACCTGTGTCACTAGAAATTGAGCCCAGGGCACCGAGCTTCGTTCCCAGTCCATTTAAAATTTTTGATTTGGAGGCAGAGTCTCGCTAGGTTGCCCGGGCTGCTCCTGAACTTGCCACCTTCTGCCTCGGCCTCCCAGGGGGCTGGGGTTCCAGGCCTGCACCCTGTGCCTGGCTTTGGATCTGCAGGGGATTGGTAGGCAGCTCCCCACTAGCAGCTGCTGATCCTGATTTTAAGCTGGGACCCTGGATTTTCATTTTGGGTCTGTCCGAAGGTCTCAGAACCCCCTTGGCTCCAGTGCTCACACCACTGGGCCCCTCCCCGTGTCCCCCCGAGGCAGGGAGGCAGGACCCGCGGTCCCGAGGCTGCAGGTAGCAGGCCTTGCTCAGGTGGTAATGAAGGCGGCACGGGGCAATTCTCCTGACACTGCAGGACCCTCTGGCTGGCTGCCCAGGCGTCCCCTGCCGCATCCCTCCCTGGGGCTCCTCCACTTCCTCCCATCACCTCGCTTGGTCAGGCGCTAACCTCTCTGATGGCTCTGTGTGGCCCCCCATTAAGGGGCCCGCTCACCTGCTGGCAGGCGGCCTGCAGTGGAGGGTCTGGTTGGGCACCCACGGGCTTTCCTGCCAGGCTGGGGGGGATGTGGCTGCCCCACGGAGAGAGGCTGACCCAAGTGCCAGCACTACCTGCTCTCTGTCCTCTCCCACTGGCCCATCTGGCGTGGGTGTCCACCAGCCCCACTGGCTCCTAGCTGTGACTCCATGGTCTCTGCCCCAGAGGGCACTGAGGGACAAGAGCCTGTGCCCAGGTAGCCAGCACTGTGGTATGCTGTGTCCAACTGGGTTTTGTGGCTGGGCCGTGCACATGCCCTCTGTGCCGAGGACTGGGCCCTCGCTGGCAGCTCTCTGCTGGGCCCATCTGGGCCAAAGGGACCCAGCGAGTCCCAGATAGCAGCTCTGCTGCAGAGCCAATGCAGGACAGTCCCAGATTCTGCCAGCAGGGGGTGCAGAGCCACCCCACTGCCCTGTCTGCGCCCGCAACTGGCTCCTCGGTACCTCCTGCCGGCCTCTGCCCTGTCCTTCCCGGCCTGAGACCCCACCTGCCCAGCTCAAGGGTGGGCAAGAGTAGTGGAGGCCATCACCCCGCTTGGACCACACACTAGACCAGGCTCGCAGGCTGCACGGGGCCCAGTGCGCAGATGCAGCACGGCGTGCCTGTTCTGTTCTTTTTTATTTTTTTCTCAATGTTCCTGAGGATCAAACTGAGACTCTTTACACAGAGCTACACCCCAGCTTCTTCTACCTTTCACTATTGACTTTTCTGAGACAGGGTCTCGCTTTGTACCCCAGGGGGTCCTGAGCTCCCTATCTAGCCCAGGCTGGCCTATAAAGCACAGCAATCCTCCTGCTTCAGTCTCCCAGGTGCCGGGAGTACAGGCATGTGCCACCACGCCTGGCTGATTTTTAGGTGATGCTGGGGTAGAACTGAGGTCCTGTGTGTGCGCTGGGCAAGCACCTTAACCACTGACCTATGCCGCAGACCTCATTTTTGGTACTGAGACAAGATCTGGCTCAGTCACTAAGATGCCTAGTCTGGGCTCAAACTGGTGATCCTCCTGTCTCAGCCTCCCAGGGTGCTGGGATTACGGGCCTGTGCCACCGACAACACCTGCTCTTTTCAATGCACAGATCCAGTCCTGGTGCCCCTGTGACTGCAAGGCCTCTCCTGGCCCCGGTGCCCGTGACCCGGAGTGGACCCACGCCCTCCAGAGCCCCGTGTGCAGGCTTCGTCCTCAGGGGCCCTGCCGACCCCCGCTCTCGCAGGCACTCACCATCCAGGTCTAAGGCATCGAACCCGCCACTGTCCACGTCTTCCTCGACGGCACTGCGGGACACAGGGCAGGTGGGGGGCGCTTGTGTGGGCATGTGCTAGGGGCAGCAGGGGGGTGCTAGGAGCTTCTGGCTTTCCTCTCTGGGGTTCTGGCTCTGAGCAGGTGGGATGGGGAGGGAGGAAGGTGGGCTGGTGGAGGCTGGGAATGAGGCTGGGTGTGCCGGGAAGGCAGGGCCCAGGGGTCTGTGGAGGCCTGTCCTGCAGGACGTGGGCAGAGGCCTGGGCAGGCCTGCGCGCAGTGAGCGCTGGCTCCTGTCTGCACCTACATGGGGCAGGAGTATGGAAATGCCCCTGACCCACTCCCATATTTTTTGTGCCTCTGGGGATGGAGCCCAGGGCCTCTGCACAGAGATACGTCTCCAGCCCATCTTTTATTTTAAATTCTGAGGCAGGATTTCGCTATAAAGCCAAGTTGCCCAGCTGGGTGTGAACTTGCAATCGTCCTGCCTCAGCCTCCTGGAGTGCACCAGTAGGCTCGGCTACAGCGCTTCTGAAAGCATTTCAAGGTGCAAACGGCCTTGTCAAGGCCACCACAGGTGGCTCCTAAAGCTCCCAACTCCTTTCTAAGCTGGTCGCTGCGGGCAGGGCTGGGCGGGGCGGGTGGCCTCTCTGGCAAGCCTCCAAGGGGATGCCACCCCAGGGGTGCCAGGCCGGGCCCAGTGGGACGGGAGGTGAACAGCTCCTCTGGCCGGCCCCGGCTGCTGTCCTCTGACTTCCGACACACCCGCCACCTGGGTGCACCAGAGGCCATGCGCCTCTGCCCCACCCCGCTGGTTTTCGGGTTTGGGGAAGGTGAGGGAGCAGATGTGTGAGGCAGGACGAGCTCTGCACCCCTAGGACCCAAGAACCTGACTTCTGGGCAAGGGACACGGGTTTTGTTACTGACAGCTGGCAGGTGACCCTGGAAAGGCTCCTCCTTCCCCCCAGGTTGGGGTTCAGCAGCGGACCCCTCGCCTGGTCTTCCTCGATGGTCGATACACAAGTGGCTGCGGCGCGAGTGTGCGGTGCCCGGCGCTGGGTTGGCGATGCCCGCTCACCTGCGGTGGGGAGCGTCCTCCTTGCAGCGCCGCACGATGGAGTCGGTGCCCGGAGGCTCCGCGGTCACGGACATGATGCTGCTCCGGCTGCGGTGGGGCTGCTGCTGACAAGCGCACACACACATGTACACACACAGACAAGCACACACATATGTACACACACATGCACGCACGCACACACGCACACACAAGTTTTTTTTCACGGTCCAGGGGATCCAGCCCAGGTCTTTCACACTGAACTATATCCCCAGATCATTTTTGGTTTTGATTTTGAGACAAGGTCTCACTAAATGGCTAAATCATAATCCTCCGGCCTCGGCCTCCAGAGTGTGGCGACGACAGCTCTGTGCCTGCTGGGGCCTGGTGCGGACACATGCCAGTGCCTCCCAGGGGATAGACACTGCACACAGGGCACTAAACGGAGCTTGGATGCTTTCCTGCCGGTCCTTGGCTGTGACCTTGGCCGGAGGAGGCTGGTGTCAGGCTGAGTGCAGGCACAGCTGCTTGGACATCTGCTCATCACACACACACACACACACACACACACACACACAGGCGGGTTGGGCAGGCGAGGCTGGGCTGGGGGATTGTGACTCTGCACAGGCCAAGCTCCGTGTCCCGGGCGGCACCCCCTGGGGCACTGTTCAGAGCGGGACGTGGGGTGGGCGTGGCGTGGGGCACGGCTGGAGCGGCCTGGCGCCAGGAGCTCAGGACCTGCCCCCAGGCGGCAAGCAGAAGGGCTCATTCATTACGGAGCCTGAGCTGCTGCCTCGCCCAGGGCATGATTCGGAGCGAGCTGACAGGCTCCCTGAGGTGCCCTCAGGCGAGAATCTCTAATCCTGTGCCTTCTCCGTATGGCTGGGGGTCCTGATACCCGACATGGGAAGGCCTGGACCCTACGCGGCTTTGCCCAGGCGGGCTACAGCCGAAAAAGGGGGCTGGGCCAGGGGACGAGGCTCCAGATTCGAGTGCCCTGCCCAGCTCCCCAGGAAACCATAGTCCAGCCTTTGGGGTAGAAGCACCCGCCGCTGAGAGAGGCTGGAGGCCCCCAGAGGCGCGTCTCCTCCCCCCAGAGTGTCCAACTGGGAGAAGAGGTGAGCAGGGCAGGGAAATGTATCACAAGGCCTGGAAACATCTTTAAATAAACACCAGGGGGCTTGGGATGCGGCCAGGGCGGGAGCGGCAAGGCGGGGAGGGGGGAGGGGTGTGGGGAGATCAGGCCCGGGGACGAGGGCTGGAGGGGCATGGGGGCACAGTCTGTAGCTCACCATCTTAGAGAGGGAGCTGGCGATGGGCAGCGAGCAGGTGGAGCTGGGGCTGGCATCTGTGCTGTCATCTCCTTGTCCCTTGGCTGTCCCCATCACCGCACAGAAAGGGGCGGGGTGGAGCGGGTTGAAGGTACAGCAGAAGCAAGAGCGAGGAGGAGCGGGAGGGAATCAGAGGCCCCGTGGCCGCCTGGGCCTCCGACTGTCCTTGCTCTCCTATAGGTGGGGGCTGATGCCCTCTCCTTGGGGACTTGGGACCTACCCCACTTGCTCGGGTGCGTGGTGGGGATGAAACCCACAGAACTGGCTAATTGTTATGTCCCTGGCTGGCTGAGGGGCGCTGGCCTGGCTCCCCCATCTGACCCACCCCAGGAGAGTCAAGCCTTGCGGATTTCCAAGGACTCAGGTGGCAGTCCAAAGCCCAGAGGGAACACCAAGGCCGGTGGATGGGAAGGCGGCCTTCTACACCCATGCTACCCTGGGGCTGAGTCTGTAGAGCCGATGCCTCCTGTCCAGGCCAGCGGGAGTGACCCAGCCCTCTCCGCCCTTCCTACTGGTGGCCCGGCACTTCACGGCCCTTGGGTGGCCCTGTCAAAGCACGGGGCCGGGGCATCCTCTTCAACTTTCCGGGCCCTGCTCTCAGTAGATGCGCAATTCACCCTGTGAGTCCCCACTGGCCGGGCCTCACTTCCTGGCTCACTGTGAGGACGGAGGGACTCCAGGCAGGGGACACACTCCTGGGAAGGTCACGCTGTCCCTGGCTAGGGGGCCAGGGGCAAAGCCGCACACTGGGCAGCCTCGGAGGCCGGGTCAGTCTCGCTCGACCCCCAGGCCCAGGCCCAGCTCACCCCGGAGCGATGGCTCCAGAGGGTGGAGCAGATGGACGATGGACAGGGAGAGGCAGCGTGACAGATGAGGCCGGGATGCACTGACCTTGACAGTGGGAAGCTCTCGTCAGGCTGACGGGGGACTTGGCTCTCTGCAGCTGAGGGAGATGGGGAGGGACGAGACGGAGGACACACATCAAACACGGCCCCAGACGCATGTCATCACGTGTAGTGGGGGACTGGACTCCCCCGCCCCTCCTCTAAGGCTGCTTGTGGGCGAGCAGGCTTTGGGGACTCCCCGGGCCCCAGAACTAGGCAGCTTCTAACACAGGCCAGCTCCCCAGGGTGAGGGCGTGGGGACTCTGGGAAGGGGATGGGCTCCCGGAGAGGCGCCTCATCGCTCTCAGCTGTGGTGCAGTCCCCAGGGACCCCAACTCCAGCCACAGTGGCTCGTTCATGTCATCCCTCACCCACTCATTCGCTACTCGTGGGGCGGGCCGGGTCCTAGAGATTGCGCCGGACACCGAGCAGAGCTACGGGGCCACAGCTGTGACGCCAGGTCCCAAACAGGACCTGCCATGGGGCAGGCACTCGACGCTTACTGGGGAAATGAATTCGGAAACGCTGCTTCATTCTCATTGTTGCGGCAGCCGGGCTCCTCACGCCGAGCGACCTCCCTGCGGCCTAACCCCTCGCTTTTCTTCTTCTTTTTAATTTTGACACAGGGTCTCGCTGAGCTGCTAAGCCCCTCCCCAGTCTCCCTACGTGCTGGGAGTACAGGAACGCACCACCAAGCCCGACTTCTCTTTTTTAAGCTCCTGTTACACGTGCAGGCACAGGGGAATGTGAAGTGCAGTTATAAAAGTACAAGCCAGGAAAGCCGGCACAATTACTGTTTCTGGGGCTGCAACAGGTCAAGTCAATCCTGGGCTCCCAAGACGCAGGCAGTGGAGCACGGCCTGCAGGGCCTCCCACGCGCGGGGCGCCTGCCCTCTGCCGGCAGCCTCACCTGGATGCCCTTCAAGTTCATGCGGCGCCGTGGAGGGTGGTAGGGTGGGAAGTACTTGCTGTCCTCGGGCGACTCCTCAGAGGTGGACGAGTCATCGGCTTCCTGACCGTTGGTCTGGGGGCTGGTGTCCCCGAGGCCCTGGGAGATGACGGTGGCTGGCAGGTTCCTCGGCAGGCTCTGGGACACGGAGGTGCCAGGTATGACGAACAGCTAGCAGTCTACAAGCTGGCAGAGGGCACCACCATGCCCTCGGCCACCTGGCTGGAACCCAGCTTGGCCCGTTCTGCCCTCCTGACACCATCCCTTCTCCGCACACTCTTCTGTCGCTCTTTCGTCCCCTGGGCTGGGCCTGGCCCTTGCCCGCCTTCACAGTGGCTAAGGGGCCACCTGCTTTCGGCTGTGGCCCCTTCAATCTGTAGGTCGCCATTGAAATCCCAACATTCACCCCCACATCTCAGCTATAAGTGTAAAAAGTTCCAGGGGAGATGGGCCTGGTGGCTTACACCTGCAACTCCAGCAACCCTGGGAGGCTGAAGCAGGAGGATCACAAGTTTGAGTCTAGGCTAGGCAACTTAATGACTTAAGTGAGATAAAAAACTAAGGTTAAAAAAAACCCTCCAAAACAAAAAAGGGCTGGGATGGAGCTCAGTGTGAAGAACTGCAAAAGACCAGCAAGAACTAAAAACGCAAACAAAACCAACCAGCCGCCGAGGAGAACCATGGCCAGGCTGCTGCCGAACGCCCCTCAGACACGGGGCCGTTTGGTTCTCGTGACCAGGACACACTGTTCAGTCGCCTTCTACCGACGAGGAGACTGAGGCTTGGGCAGCAGGCAGCTCTGCGTGGCTCACAGTTCTGCCGTAGTTCTCCACACAGGACCCTCAAGGCCCCAGGAAGGCTGCAGAGCCCCTGCGCGTGCTCCCACCCACCGTATCCCACCGCAGAGCAGAGCCACTGCTGCGTGCCCACCCTGACCACCTGCGCCCTCTCCAGAGTAAAGGCCTCCCGGGCCCTTGAGCCTGGGTCCTGGGTTTGCTTGGACCTCAGACTCTGCAGCCTTAGGAAGTGTGGGTCTGACTTGGCTCCCAGGGCTCAGTGGCTACCCCTGGGATTGGTGACTCCCAGGCGGGGCGTCCGGGTCCCTCCTCTATGAGCGAGTACAAGCAGCTCACCTCCCACAGGACCGTTCTGTGGGTTACATGGGGCCTGCCCAGCCCTCCAGACTCTTAGGGACAGTGATGGTGTATCCCTGAGTGGCTCGGCGGCAGCCTTCATTTGCCTCCCGGTACCCGGGCCATCGGGCAGAGGCTCTGCACCCTGGCTGTTGTTGAGAGCAAGTGACACCCCTGGGCACTGGAAACCTTCACCCAGACATCTCCAAGCCCATGCCGCCAGCTCTGTGGGCGGTCTGAGGAGGGGCGGATGGCCAGTGGCAGTTAGGTGGGGGGTCAAGCATCCTGAGGGGCAGTCACGCACGTGATCATCCTATAGGATTCAGCTGACCCGGAAATTTCCTGCACCCTTCCTCTCTTGGGTATCTGTGCCTCAACCTGTGGTCTCTGCACTGTGCCATGTTTTATTTTTGATTTTGTGATCGGTCTCGCTAAGTTACTAAGTTGCCCAGCCTAGGCTCAAACTTACGATCCTCCTGCCTCAGCCTCCGGAGTGCTGGGATGACCGGCCACTAGGCCTGGCTTTTACCTGCATCTTCTAACTCCCAGATGAGAGTGGTTACCACCCAACAACCTGGTCGAGGGTGAGAGGGCCCGGGTGACTGTGGGGGTGGGAGGCCGTGCCCTGGTGGCGCGGAGGGGCCGGCCCGGGCTGCGCCCACCTGCTCGAGGCTGCCGCTGTCCCTGGACAGCCGCCGCAGCTTGCTCTCCAGGTTGACCACGCAGGCCTCCCGCCGCACCAGTTCGATGCGCAGCTCGTCCGTCTTCTCCTCCAGCTCGCGGATCTGCTTCCGGTACTTGTCCTTCTCGATCAGGCACTGCGAGTACTGGGTCTGCGCCGCGTCCCGGGAGTGGAAGGCCTGCGGGCGGGCCGGGCAGTGAGCGCCGGGCAGCTCGTGGTCGGGGGGCGGCTGGGCAGTGGCTGGACCACCCGTGGGAGGATGGGATTGCGGTAAACTGGCATGATTAGGAGGTGATGGAAACAGGCGTAGAGCCTTGCGGAATGGAGTGGGGTGTGACCGGGGGACTGAAGCCGGCCCCTGGCCCCTTCCTTGCCTGCTCTTTCTCGGTGTGTGTGTTTCCTGAGCTTGGACTCACAGCCTTCATGCTGGGCTACCTCCCTAGCGCACGTTTTAGTTTTGATTTTGAGATAGTGTCTTGCTAAGTCGCCCAGGCTAAGCTCAAAACTTGCAGTCTTCCTGCCTCAGCCTCCCAGAGTGCTGGGATGACAGGCCTGTGCCACTGGGACCAGCTCTTTCCTTTTCCCTCCACCGTGAGGCTCCAGATCAAGGGCGCTGGCTGCCTGTGCACCCATCTCTGAAGGCACCAGCCAAAACGAACCTCCCCTCTTCTCAGCTGACTTTCTGGGCATGCCGCCACAGACACACAAACCTCAGGGACACGGGCCATCTTCAACCCAGGTGCCGGGCCCAGCGCAGGGCCCCACCCTCACCCTGGGCCTCTCCATCCATGCCTCCCTCCTGGCCCTCCCTGGGCCGGACGTCTGGTCCCTGCTCCCCGCCTGCCACCCTGGCTGCACACGGCCACCTGCAAGCTGGGCCTCGCCCCTAGGGGGTGCTGCTACTGCAGTGATTCCATTTTACAGACAGGAACCCACAGGTGTCAGAGAGGCAGGCACTGAGCTCCTTGTGCTGTTGGGGCCCAGCTCAGTGCGCCCCACCTGCCCCCAAACACCCGTGGATCCTGAAAGCCTCTATCTCTAGAAGAAAAGCAGAGATGGATTCAGGGGCGAGGGCAGGGCCATCACACTGGTCCAAAGACACACCGCCTGCCGTCCTGACACTCGAGCCTGACGCCAGAGCCTTGAGAGTTCGAGCCCAGCCTGGGAGAACTAGTGTTAGCCAGACCCTGTCTCTAATTCAAGCCCCAAAATGGCCCAAGGACGAAGCAAAGCGTGAAGGCCCCGGGTTCCACTGAAAAAAAAGTCACACCAGTCAAGACTGGCGACAGTGCCCCGCGGCCTGGGCTGCGCCCGGCCTGGCCCTGCCACCGGCGGCCCACCTGGTCCCGCTCGCGCTCCACCTCCTCCAGCTGCAGCATGACGGTGCCCATGCGGTGCTTGTACATCTCGCAGTCCTTCCCCAGGGTCGAGCACTTGAGCTCCAGGTCCTCCTTCTCCTCCAGGTACTGGGGGCGGGCGAGCACGCAACACAAGAAATCAGTACACGCAGCCGGCAATCCACCGAGAGGTTGGGCTCACATCCGCTTCCTAGGGCGCTGGTGGGCCCGGCGCGCGGCCCTCCCGGAGCTGGCGTGGTCCACACCGGCCTGGCCCTCTAGGAGCTGCCTAACTCACAGAAAAAGTCCCCGACGGCAGCTCACATGGAGACCTGACAGGTGTGCCCAACCAGTGGTCTGTTTTATTCTTCCTCTATTTTGAGTGAAGAACTGTTTTAGCCACATATAACATATAGACTATAGTTACTATACATATGAATTAAAATTTCCTTTAAAATATTTTTGTTATAACACTAAAAAAAATTGAGGAGAAGGCAGGGAAAGGCAGTGTGCAGGTTAGGCACGGCCAATCACCCATGTCCCTCAGCAGTTCCCTGGACTGGACCCCGGGTGGTGCCATCGTCCGCCGCCCTCCCACCAGGCTGCTCCTGCAGTGGGACCTGCTGACCACAGACTGGATCTTCTAAAAACTGTCAGCCCAAAGCAGCCCTCCTTGAAGCCGTGGGTTTCAGGGATTTCTCCTCAGTGATGGGAAAACAATGAAGAAAGGGGTGCCCAGTGGGGCTGGGGGCCTGCAGCCGAGGTCTGCGACATCTAGCCCAGCCTGGCAATGCAGTAACTTGGTGACACTGTCTCTAAATCAAAAATCAAAAAGGACTGGGGATACAGCTCAGTGTGAAGGCCCCCGGCTCCATTACTAGTACCAGGTAATGCGGAGAGGAGGGACTCCGTGTCCGCCACCCTATGGCTTCCCTGG
>PVKB01007322.1:0-30284 GCA_004027205.1 Ctenodactylus gundi | reverse complement strand
TTTGCCCTTTTTTGGTTGGTCAGCTATTTCACCAAAAGGCTAATAGTGATTTGCTTTTTAAGTTATTTTTTCTGGACACATTTCTTTCTTTTTTGCTGGACACATTTCTTTGCCTACTAAAATTAAACACAGTTTAATTACCTCACCTTTGCAGCAGTTTCCTTGTATGAGTGAAAAATGAGCCAATCAGAAAGTTACTTTGTTGCAGACTCATTTTTAATTAGAAAACTAATTTTTGAGAAGAAAATTTATTACGATGAGGAATGTTTTAAACTTCCTAATTTTTCTGACAGTTGCTTTTATGTAAATTGAGAATACTGTGGTAAATACTTGGTCTGGTCACATATTATTTTAGTAAAGTTATAGTATTATGAAGTTTCATTTCTCACCATATCTAGAGATTATGCAAGACAAAAGAGCTAAAGGAAGAGAAAAAATAAGGAACCCCAAGGAATTATTTTTCTGTAATTTCCTTGGTGTTCTGAGCAGTGCCTGGTTCAACCCCCAGGACATGGGAGAGTCTGAAGGCCTTCTCTTGAATTCCTATCCCTGTCCTCCACCTGGTCATCCACACTGCCCGGAAACTGGTTCCTTTCTGTGTGGGCAAGGATGTGTACCAGTTAGGGATGCTTAGGAAAGCAAACTCTTAGGGAAAGCAAAGTTGATGATAAAGTATTGACAGAGAAATGAATGACCCCGCGTCCTTCCCCAGATGGCTGGAGTAGCTTAGTTGGAGTATCAGACTCATCAAAATCCAATTGTCCCGGGGTAGATCCTGAGCCTTGGTGGGGCAATTACCTTAGCCTCGCGGAAGGGCTGAGGGGTCACAGTAGCTCTCTACCTGCGCCTGTCAATGCAGAGCATGAGCGGTCAGGCCCTTTCTTTGCTTTGCATAATGCAGCTGCGACGTTCTTGAGTCTTAATGTGCAAAATATACACCCTGAAAATTATGCTGAAATGTTCCATTTTAATTTTTAAAAATTAGAATTCCTAGAATTTCTGATTTTAATTGTTTTACATAAGAATAATGTCTAATAACAAAAATTTTAAATGCTTGGTTGCACTCGGAGGCCAGATGATGAAGAGCTACGTCTTAGGACCCTGTGGCACCTTCCCCGTGGTTGGGTCTCCCTTTGCAGCGCACGGATTGAATCCCCAGGGCCTGCAGCACGCTGGAGTCGCGCTGTGTCACGGAGCTACACTCGAGCCCCGCCCTGTGGCCAAGGACCTAGGGTTTGCCTGTTGCGCTGGGCCGGTGCTTCACGCTCCGGATCAGTGCTAGACGGGTGTCCGAGGCGAGCCCACGGTTTCTCGGGGACCCCTGCCCAGTGGCCCTCACACGGCAGCCCGCTTCCGTCTCTGGTCTTCAGGTGGGTATTTTAGCTTTCTCATGAAATCAGGATTGGAATTCCTGAGGTGACACTGCACGAGGGGGTCCACCGGAAGACGGAGCTTGGGAAACCAGCAAAAAGCACGACCAACACCCATATGAATAAAAGTAAAGGAAAAGGAAAGATACGGAGAAGTATCACTACAACTGGAGTTCTGTGTTAAATGAATCAGTGTACGAATCGCTTTCCTTTTTCCTCAAAAATCTCAAGGACACCTGTTTGGCTCTGTATCAGGAATAAGAAACGCCCGGGATCTAGCCTCCCGCCAAGCAGGCCCCGCTGGGATTTGAACCCAGGGTCTCCTGTTTACTAGACAGGCGCTTTAACCAACTAAGCCACGGAGCCCCCCTGCGAATTAGTTCCCTTTCTCCAGGGAGCACAGGTGTCTGTAGAGACGGGCTGTGCGACTCAAACCTGAGGAATGGCTTGAAAATTTTACACGGGTCCACCGCTCGGCCCCGGGATGGACAGAAGCCTAGGCGGGAAGGGAAGGAGCGCGCGCTTCCAGATCCTTCCGGAGTGGGGCTGCGGGCTAGGGGTCCGCCGGACCCGGGCGGCGCAGCGGGAGGAACGGGCTGAGGCCGAGGCAGGCGTCGCGGGCCGGGGAGAAGGACGGGTACGTGTGGTTTCGGGCTCAAGCAGTGAGAAAGACTGGAAGGGAAAGGGTGCCTCCCTAGCGAGCCCCTGGGGAAAGTCAGCCGTCTGTTTACCTCGGCGGCGAGGAATCCGAGTTTGAATCGGAAGGTCCGATTGCCCAGGGTACCTGTATGTCCTCCCCACTAGCACCTTAAGCTCTCTCTCTCTCTCTCTCTCTCTCTCTCTCTCTCTCTCTCTCTCTCTCTCTCTCTCTGTCTGGAAAAGTATTTCGTGGCAAGTCATATTTATACACAATTCAGATCTCAGGGACTTTGTGCACAGCCTTATCTCAGCCTTCTTATGCCTTGGTGTATTGTTTTTGGCTGCCGAGGGCGACGGTGCCAGTTCGGGGGCGACAGTGACAGTCGTGGGCAGCCCAGATGGCGTGGGACGCTCCTGTCCTTTGACAGTACTGCGGTACGCCCATCCAAACCCAGTGATAGTGCCACAACCTTTCCAGTGTCACACCCATCTCTTAATCAAGTTTTTTTAGTCAGCCGGTGTGTACGTTACTGAACTACGATAGTATTAAATATTAGTGAGATATGAATTTACTACGAAAAGGGGAGGAGTCTGTGACGGGAAGTCATTATCAGTCCAGGGCCACGCCTACATTCCACTCGTGGGAATAGAAGCCATACCTCCTGAGCGCTGCTGCCCCACCACAGGGGCGGAGCCTGCAAGGTGGACTAAAACACTCCTCTTGCCGAGACCCGGGATCGAACCAGGGACCTTTAGATCTTCAGTCTAACGCTCTCCCAACTGAGCTATCTCGGCAACTGACGGGAGTTATTTTACTTACATTTCTTTTTTAATACCTTGACTTTTTTTTCCCCTCCCACGAAGTTTCAGATTTTAGTGGAGATTTTTTTCGGTCTCTTCTTTAAATTCTTTTGTCCTTCAAAATGGTCAAAGGTACTAAGAAATGGACCCCAGGGTTAATATCTATTTATGTGGGCCGGGACTCTGTCTCCTGGTGATTTCCAGTGAGCTGTTTCTTTCTTGTATCTTTTGTTCATCTACTGAGATATGCACACATTTGCTGAAACACAATAGACTCTAAACGCAAACAAATCGGTAAGGGCAGGAAGCAGTGTCCGCAGGTTCCCGGGGGATGAAGATAAGGGAGAATGGGAAAGGAATGGAATCTGTGTACGTTCTCACACCTCGCTGGTCCTCCCCTTCCCCTTTTCTCTGAACTTGCCAACATGTAAATATTTTTAAGACATGAAATCGAAGGAAGCAACTGCAGGGGAAATAAGAAGACGTGGTTTTCACTTCGTACATAGGATGTCAGTCGAGGTAGTTCCTGAAGTCTCGGACGAAGATACCGTGATTTCACCTGTGCTTTGCAGGTGGAAAAGGCAATTAGGTCTACAGTTCTAGAGTGTAGCTGCAAACCAAACAAAGGACAAAACGAAGCTAAAGGAAAAGGCATTCTAAGGAATGTAGAAAACAAACTTTATATTTTCTACTACAGTTTAAGAAAAGAAGAAGATAATCCTCAGGCGGAGTTGTAGCCGGGCGGGACAGCACGTGCCTGGCACGGATGAGGTCCAGGACTCGCCAGCCAGCACTTTCACAGCTGGTGCGTATCTCCTATTTCCAGTATGTTTGATATCACACAGTTTCCGTCTTTTTTTTTTCATGTGCTCATACAGAAAGCAGACATGATTGCTGTAATAGTAAGAGTAAGAAAATGAGAAATAAAAAGAGAAGATAGTTACTCAACATCATGAACATCACTAATTGTGGACAACTGCCCATCAGTAATTATTATGTAAGAGACCAAAGTGGAGAAAAAAATACAAAACCCACATACAATGTCTTTGGCCATAATACTTAAGTACTATGTATAATACTTAAGCTTAAGCCAAAAGACACCAGCAACGGAAAAATTTAGGGTGTTGTCAGCAGGATTCATACTTTCTTTGGAAAAAATACTTTTGACTGCAAGCCAAATGCCTTGGACACACACGTATTCATAAATCTTTACCATATTCCTGGCACAGAACACACGGATGTCAACAAGGGCTTCTTTTCTCTAGCAAGACTCTGGAAAAAAAGAAAAGAAAAAGAAAAGAAAAATCAAAGAAAGCCCCATGCTTTTATTTTTTGCTTGAATTTATTTTTTAATTTAACAGTTTTAGGTATCTTCTTTTATTTATGTATCACTTCCCTTTCCCCTTTCTGCCCTCTCACTCCCCCCCATTCCTTTTCCTTCTCTGCAAAGTCTAATACTTTCTTCCATTTCTCTTTTTTTAATGGTTTGATTTCCTCATATTAAAGAAACCATATGATATTTGATTTTCTGAGTCTGATTCATTTTGCTAAGCATAATGGTCTCAAGGTGCATCCATTTCCTATAAATGACTCAAATTTGTCCTTCTTTATGGCAGAACTGTATTCCATTTTGTATATATATTGCATCTTTATCCATTTATATGTGGCTGGGCATACTGGTTCCTCCCAAGGTTCGGCTGCTACAAGCACGGGTGTACCTGCATCACTCTTGTATGATGACTTTGACTCTTTTAGGAAGACACCCAGAAGAGGTGTAGCTAGGTCAGATGGATATCTATTTTCAGTTTTTGAGGAATCTCCAAATGGTTTTCCATAGCGGTTACGCCGGTTTACATTACCACCAGCAATGTAAGCCTGTTCCTTTCCCCCACAGCCTCGCCAGCATTTTTAAAAAGTTCTTAATAGCCATTCTTCCTGGCATTGGATGGGAATTTTGGTGTTGTTTTGATTTGCATTTCTCTGACAGCTAAAAAACGGTGAGCTTTTTTTCCCCCACGTATTTACTGGCCATTGGGAATTCTTCTGAGAACTGTTTATTTCAGATTCCCATTTTTTGATGGGGTCTTTTATTTTGCAGAGTCTGATTTTTTCAGTTCTTTGTATATTTTTCATAATAGTCCTCTATCTGAGGCGTAGCTGGAAAATATTTTTTTCCCATTCTGTGGGTGCTCTCTTCACTCTGTTAATTGTTTCTTTTGCTGTGCAAAAGTTTTTAAATTTCATATAGTCCCATTTGTCGATTCTTAATTATCTCAGGTGCTTTGGGTGTTTTAATAGAAAGCCCTTGTCTACGCCTGTTTTCGAGGGTTTTGCCTATTTTTTATTCCAACAAGTTCAATGTTTCCATTTTATAGTGTAAATCTTAGATCCATTTTGCTTTGATTTTGTTGCATGGTGCTGGATGATGGTCTGGTTTCCCTCTTCTGCCTGTGGTTCCATGCTTCAATTTTGGAGTCCAGGATGCCCCGTAGACGAGCAGGAGAGAGAAGGAACGATGCCTTCTCATCTTCATCCAATGATCCTTCTCATGGCAAAGCCACAAAAGATTTCCCTGAAATAATGGCGATAAAGAGAGTCGACTTTATTCTACCAACTCTCAGGCCCCAACATACCCAGAAGTTAAGCTATCACCAGTCACAGAACATTCGCAAAAAGCGCGGTGTCCACCTCCTGCTTGGCTTAGCGGCAGAGCGCCGGTTAGCTTGCAAGAGAGTTAGCAGCATCCTCCACTCCATTATTACTTTTCTTTTCTACGCCAACGATGTCACTTAGTATGTTCTTCGTTTTTAAAATGACCCTTTTTCCGCTGCTTAAATCCGAAGTAAACCCATCACGGAGCTGAACTATTTTAACTGCAGTTGTGGCCTCTGCCTAGTTACTGCAGCAGGACGGGGCAGGCCCGCAGCTCTGTCTCACCGCTATGGGGATGCAGTTCAGCTTAGCACGTGCGAAGTCCTGGGGCCGAGCGCGCCGCGACAGAGGAAAAAAGAAGCGAGGGTAGGATCCACAATTGGCTTTAGTTAAGATCTCTGGCCATACCAGTCTGGACAAACCCGATCTCGTCCTGTAAGCTGTTTTTGTGTCCTCCCCTGTACCTGTGCCACTCACACAACCATCCGCTGATCTTCTGTCCTCTCAATCCAGCTCCACGCCTATGGTGGACAGTAGCTTGAACCAGTCATGGAGGGCGGCAGAATGTCCACCCTGGCTCACTCAAGGTGAGCGAACAAGGGAATTCCGAGATCTCCAGATTCTCAAGAAGGAAAATCATTAGTGTCTGTGCGAGCCGCGGCCCGGTCGAAGAGGCCAGCGCGAGCAGGTCTGAGGTGGACACTGAAATCGGGCAACCCTTCTCACCGCTGCAAATGTCGTCCTCCTGTTATGCCAAAGCCGATTCTCCTCCCCCAGACGCGCTCTTCCGAATTGACTTTCTCAGATAAGATCCGGAGGCCGCAGACACGAAGGACCGAAACTCGGCTTGCGTTCTCCCTCCTCTCCCTAGCGAACCAAGCTCGGTAATGCGCGCCATTAAATCACGACCTTGCTGGACAACTTCTGTCAGGACCGTTCTGAAGAGGCGGACCGGCCCCTAGCAGGACTTTCTCAAATGTCCCCGCGTGTCCCCTGCAGACGTGGCCCTGCTCAGCCCCAGCCTCGGCTGCGTTTGCGGTCGCCCAGCTCACGGCCGCGGCAGGGGCGCTGTGGATCGCGCCGGAGGGCGCGTGATTGAAGGCCGGCGCCCGCGGGGTGGGAGAGGAGGAGAGGCTGCGGGAGCGGCGAGGGGGAGGAGCTGCGACGTTTTTGGTTTTTTGTTTTTTAATGTATTTGTAAAATCCTGTGACTATGATCCCGAAGGGCGATTAGGAAAGGACCCCTGACGGGAGTCCCATAGGAGGCGACGCTGGGCAAGGCGCCCTGGGCGGAGAGCCACACGACGGAGGCCGCCCCGCTCGGCGCGGCGCCGCTGGGCATCGGCGGTGGACCTGCAAGTGTTTTCTAGGTGTCCCCAAGGAGGGCCGCCCGGGACGCCACGGAGCTGGAGTCTGAGACGGCCCCCTGCGGGCCATAAGCCCCCGTGTCTGTGCGAAGCCGCCGTAGAAACACGCGGGGTGGGAATTAAGGACGGGATGACTCTTCTTCGAACTTCGAAAAGGAAGTTGAAAATAAAGATGGCATTTTCTAGGTTATTTTCAAATACGTTGCCGGGTTTGGGGGTGTAGCTCAGTGGTAGAGCGCGTGCTTCGCATGTACGAGGTCCCGGGTTCAAGCCCCGGCTCCTCCACCTGTACTTTCTTATACGTTTTATCATTCTCTTTCAATCCTTTCCAAAGAGGAACACACTAAATTACCTTTTAAGCCTAAACAGTTGCTAGTCCGAGGAGTGGGAAGCTCCGCTGGGTCCTCTACCCCAGCTGGAGGCGCAGTTCCCTGGAGGGGGCGGACCCCCGCGAGGCTGCTCCCCGCGCGGGCGAGTCACGAGGACCGAGGGAGCACACCAGCTGTGGACAACTGCCCACCCACGGATCTTAGGCAGCAGACATGGGGCCTCGGCAGCAGTTATTTCAGTCCTATGTTAAACCGACTTTCACACAGAATACGTCCTAAGTAGGAGACGCTGGCCACGTCCACGCTGCCCTTTCGCCTCGCGTGTAACCCAACTCCGGTTTCCTGGGCACGGGTAACAGAGGATCTGAATCCTCGCTCGGGCGGATGTTCCCGAACTTCTGGCGTTCCTTCCCAAGTCTTTAAAGGAATGACTGTCCCCCGGGGCACCACAGCGAAGGTCCCAAGGCGGGCGCGGCCGCGGCCGAGCAGTGGGGTACTGGGCATTCCACGCGAACGCTGCCAGCTAGCGGTCGGACACTGCTGCAGCTGGGGTTGTCCTAAATCTCCGCTCAGTCGAGGGCTGGATGCGAGCACCAAAACCATGTCCAGCTTCCGGGCCGAAGACTTGGCGAGCCATCTTTTAGGTCACATCATATTTTGATGGCATTACGTTTCCTTCTATGGGAGAAATTAAGCAATGTCCTCCTAGTTTCCATGGGAGCAGGGAAAGGACGAGGAATCAACACGTCAGCCCCCTGGGGAACCCAACCCAGAAATACTACGCAGGGCAGCCACAACCTTCCAGGCCAGCCACGTGGGATCGTGCTTCTGATTAACCCACCTCTAGACAAGGTTAAGCGAGTGACCTTCCGTTCTGTTCCTGGGACACATCGCGCCGGAAGCCGAGAAAGCAGCGCGTGCCGGAGGCAGATCCAGCACCTTCTCCCTCCTGCTCCTCACAGCCTTACTGAGTCCCGCTGGAAAGACTCCATTCCCCTCTCCCTCATCTCCCAGGTAACTATCAAAAGCAGAGAGGAGGAAAGAAGTCCCTGTCGAGCCGCAGAGCTTTGGCCAATGTCACCCTCGAGATAATTGGTATTTCGGACAGCGCTTTTCAGGAACAGGGACAACCCAACCTCAGGACGAAGCCTCAGCTACAGGAATGCAAAAACATTAGCTCAATTGCTGGGCTTCCAAACAGTCTCTTCCAGATTCGGTCCTGGAGTCCACGCGGTCACCCCCAGACCCTGCAGTTCCCGGCTCCGCCAGGCCGCCAGTGAGGGATGCTCGCAGAGGGCGGGGAGAGGCGGCACCCAAAAGTGGTCTTGGGAGACTTGGAACCAGGCAAACAAAACAAACGGGAAAAAAGAGAATGAAAACCTTAAGTGAACAGATGGACGGACAAATGACGCACCAATAAGAAATGGAGGTGCTGGGGATCGAACCCAGGGCCTCGTGCATGCTAAGCACGCGCTCTACCACTGAGCTACACCCCCGCATGTGCCAAGGTTTACCTTCAGCCACCTTGTTCTATTGGTTTACTTAATTGTCTAAAGATGACGTATTTAAAGTGGGCTGTTTGATTTTTGTCTACAGACACTGGATCTTCTGTGCAAACTATCCTAGGAACAGAAAGACACGCTGAGTCAAAGTCTTTGGGATCTCCCCATGGTCGTGTCCCCTGAGAGAACAGCACCTCAAAAACAGAAGCAGAAACCAAAGAAATAGCAAGGAAAGAAAGAAGAAGGGAAGGAGAAAGGAAGGAGGGAGGAAAGGAAGGAAAGAGGAAAGGAAGGAAAAAATGAGGGAGGGAAGGAAGGAAGGAAAAATGAAGAGCTGGCTCAGAACCCACTGAGTAGTAAGTTTGAGCAACGATCCAGAAAAAAGAGACTAACTGCTTAGAAAAGTGGACCTAATGCCACAAATTAAAAATCCAGACAAATACAAACAACGTTCGAATGACAATTGCAAAGGGAGAAAAACTCCAACCTCACAGATACGCAAGCATCTCAAAACCACACAGAGAAGAGAGGTAAGGAAACTTCACAGGAACTTCGGCGGGAACAGGCCCTCAAGTCCGTAACCCAGCACTTTGAGGGGCTGAGGCAGCAGGATCGCAAATTCAAGCCCAACCCGAGCAATGTAGGAATTCAGTGAGGGCCTATCTCAAAATCCAGAAGACAGCGAGGCTTCCCTCCCCTCTCCTTCGGTTTTCCGTCTGTTTCATAGTAACATAATAACACCACCAAATCAGAGATGCTTGCCGGCTCTCGCCTCTTGATGGTACCTATAAGCCTGTCCCAAGCAAGGGATTGAATTCCGAGGCCAAGCACAGCGCTGCATCTAAACCCCCACCCCCACCCCCGCGAGACAACTGGGTAAACTGCTGCATTGCTAAAAGTGGGCCGGAATTCAGTCCACCTGCGTCAGTTTCCGGGGTGCCGGAATTACAGGCGCGAGCCATTGCGGAACAAAGTTGAACTGAGGCAAAACGCAAGTGTGGAGGAGCCGGGGATCGAACCCGGGGCCTCATGCATGCAAAGCATGCGCTCTACCACTGAGCTACACCCCCAGCCGCTTCGTACGCTTCTTCTGGAGTTTGCCTGAAATTTCCTTTCATTTCGAAAGGTCTCCGATTTGCCGTTGTTCTTGCTGAGAACCGTGGTAGCCAATGAGACTCTACAGGTGGTGGGTACTGTAGGGCCAGGGGCAGAGACAGAAATTTCCGCACGGAATGAGCTGCCTGCCACTGTGCAGGGACAGGACTCACGGTCCCGCTAACCCGCCACGGCCCACTTGGATGTTGCTCTTTCCTGACCAGACGGCGCCCTGCTTGTTGCTTGCTCAGCTGGGAACACTAAGGCCTGCGATGGCCGACATCTAGGGCTGCCTAGACCCAGGGGCTGGTTCTGACATGGGCCATGGGCCACAAGTTGGAGCATCTCCTTCCACAGGGCCCGAATTGCCAGAGGAAAACACAGACAGACCGGGACAGCTGCAAGCAGGAAGAAGAAAGCTCAAAATGACCTAAAACAAGCATGTGCAAACAACAGAAACCCCACCCTATTATCAACCTACACAGAACTGCAACGGAGCTGAGGTTTAAAGGGAACGTGGGGTGTGTGCACTTGGGTCTTGGTGGCTTTACTGGGCATTTGCCTTAAATTTCCAGCATTTCAGTTTCCTTCCTTTGAGTCTGATAGAATAATTCATACAGAAATGCTTATTTCCTGGGTACCAAACAGAAATAACGACGGGCTTGGAAATTCTAGACAGATCAAAGATCGAAGAAGTGTCAACAAGACCTCAACTGGGGAGTCTCTTGTAATTGTTTAAAAGGTCAACAATGTTTGGCAACTCACCTCATTCCGATAACAATGAAATTAAAGCTCCAGATTGATCATCTGCTCATCAGTTGTTACCTGTACATATCACACCCAGAGGCACTCCTTCATATAACTCATTTTTCTGCAGCCTTTCCTTCTCTTTCTTGTGATTAGACATTCCTTCCTGCACGCAGATAAAACACGAAATGGAGGCAAAGTGGATAAACTGGAAGGGCATTAGCATACAGTGAGGCACAATGTCTTAAAATTTAAAACTTACATTTCGTATATTTTTAAAACCCAAAGGTAAAAGATATGTCAATAACACTCTCAGAAGAGGCCTGGGTTGGGGTGGGGTGGGGATCCGTAGCCACAGGGGAAGACCTACGCACCCACTCGGTACTTCCGGATTTCTTCGAAATTGGGGTAGATACAGACGCTGGGCGAGGAGAAGTGACTACATTTTCTACCGCAAAACTCGCGCCGAGGGTTGCCGAAACCCGGGATCGAACCAGGGACCTTTAGATCTTCAGTCTAACGCTCTCCCAACTGAGCTATTTCGGCCTCCGGAAAGCTGCCTTCTTAAATGGTCTTCTAATCGATGAAAACTTTCGCACATAAGGTATACGTAATCTCTATTTTTTTTCAATACCATTTTCTAAAAACACGGGCTCCACTTTCATCTGTGTCTCAGAATCATATCTGACTTCGAAGACAGTTGTGGCGTTAGGAGAAGAAGGAGGATGGAGTACACGCACGGAAGAAGTCTTTCCTGGTTTTCTGCGTGGTTGTCCCCCGCTGTGGGACCATCTACACACGGCTTAAAAAAACAAGGGGATCAAAAGCACAATTACCTGCTCTTTCTGTCCTGCTTTCTCTTCCTCTCCCCTAGTCCCCTTCTTCCTTTTCTTTTCTTCTTTCTTTTCCTCTTTTTTATCTAGGCAATGCTCCTCCACCACCCCCACCCCCGCCGCAATTTCCCCTCTCAATGGCACGGTAAGGAACAGATTACCGGCATTAACCCGCTTCTTGCTTCCGACAGGTAAGCCGATTCTTTTTCGGGTTTTCTCCCCTGTACTCAGCCTCGGCGAGCAGACCCATTCAGCGAGTGCAGCGGAGACTCAGCGAGAGGCAGTGAGAAACATCGCGTGTTTATTTCCGCGTGACCGGAAAAGTAGGGGACTGTTCGGGGGAATTGTAAAAAGCAGTCGAAGGTATATAGCTCTGGCCTTCCTACGAGGACAGGAGGCACTGGGGCTGACCCACCCCGCTCTTAATCACGATGCCCAGAAAGCCCCTCCGCGGACTACTCATCTGTTCTGAGGGATCTTCAAGATATTAGTTGATCAAACGGCCACACCACGACCTTCAATCAACCCCACCGCTTCTTAAACCCCCAAACTCTGTCCTTTTAACTGCTGTGCTAGAAGTATTAAAGAATCACACACCAAATAACAGCACTTGCTCCTAGAATATTTGACCCCCTTAGCTCGTTCCAAGGTTCCCTCTTTAACAAACTGCTTTGGGGTTTGTTTTCTCAAATCACGGAGAAAGATGTCTGGATAGAACTTTCTCTTAAGTCTCTGTTTCTTTCCATCTGTTCTCTTTTGCCTACAAAGCATTTCAAGCTTCTGCTGTAGCGCGGATGACCACAAGGGACTCACAGGCAGGGTGATCAAGAGTTTACTGTCCAGACAGACCAGGGTGCTGGGACCCGACCACCAATGGAGCCGGGCCCCGAACAACTTGGGTCAGGGGTTTTTATACTCACAGCACAGGGAAGCAAGAAAGTGGAATTTTCACAGAAGAGAAAGGGGATTTTGCCAGAACAGAAGAGAAATGGGGCCTACATTGTTTTTACAGTTTCTGTGTCCAACTATCGCACAGTCTATCGACCATGGCGAGTTTCGGGTACACAGCGACATTTCGTGGTCAGGGGACTTACTGTGGCTGTTCCTGGAACAGGTGCAGGCTGTTCCTGGAACAGGTGCAGGGTTAGGGCCAAAAGTTGATTTTCTCGTGAGCTCAGGGAGAGGGGAGGGGTAAGCGGGTGGAGGGATTGAACAGAACTAATTCCGTTTCATCTCATCTTCCTGAGAGACGTGCCAGTCTAAGAGAGGATGTTTCAATACTTCCATCTCACATAGGACTCTTGTATGCGAGGTGTCAACAAAACCCACAAAGTACTAAGAAAAAGATCTAAAACTCAGTAAGAAAGAGAACTACCACTCACGCCACAAGAAATGATTTGCAATAAATCTGTTAACCAACAACACCATATCGTACCAGGGACATGCAAATTAAAACCTCAAAATTGTGTTACTCTTCATCAAAATTGTCAACGCGGGTTGTACCGGGTTCAGGAGGAGCGCACGACATTGCGGATGAGACTCCGTCCGCGGACGCTGGAAAATCGGGAATACAGACTGCAACGGAATAAACACAGCACCAAGGACTCGAAACTCCACAGCTACATTCATACTTCTGAAAGACCGGCGCAGGTTGTCCAAGGCGGCACAGTCCGTGTGGAGTGGCGATCCGCGGCGGATTCCGCCGTGCCGGCCCTAGGGGCGGCCGCCTCCAGGGAGGTCCGGCCCTTCGGGACCGTTCTCGGCGGGAGACAGCTGCGGGCGGAACCGCCGCAGGCGACGCGGCTTTTGCAGACGTTCCTTCACCCGCAGTTTTCCAGCAGTCCACCGCAGCCAGGTGCGGGGCTACAGGCCACACGTGCACGTCTCTGGGTGACTTTAGAGGCTCTGGCGGACCGCTCCGCTCGCGGCGCCAAGGGCTTTTTTTCTTTTTCTTTTTTTAAGATTTGCACCTACTTTATTCACAAGTATACATTAAACACGAAATAAACACTGAAGCCTGGTTAGCAGAAGGTAACAATACGTGTATAATTTGGATGATTGCATTATTTTAAACAACAAAGTACACTGAAAATGAATGCCGATAAAATTCTTGGTCATAATGTTATTAAGAAATACAATACGTAAATTGAAAATATGATTGCTTGAAATTGGAAGATGGACGTGAACTCATCTGAACGCGCCCCGAGAGGCTGGTGCTCGGGCCCAGGGGAGTCTTTCAGGTCAACAGAAGAAAAAAGCGGCAGAGTTTATCTTCAAGGAAGCGGGCGGCGCCCCCTTCCGGTAGAACACACGCGCAGCGTCCTCGGGCGCGGGCCACGTACGTCGCCGAGCGTGAGGCCCGCCACCCGTGACCGCAGCCCGCCGCCGGGAAGCGCCGGGTTCACAGCGGGAAACGACCCGGCCCCGATGCGGTTGGCGATCCGGGCAGTAGACCGGAAGCCAGCTCGAGAGGGCGTGGGAGTGCGGTACAGCAGGCGACACCTGCGGAGGGGCGGCGGGGAAGGGGCCGGGGGGCGCTGCGGAGGAGGGGGGAAACCCCCGCGGGCCGGGGGCGGGAGTCCCAGCGCGCACCTTCCTGCCTCGGCCTCCACGGTAGGACGGCCCCGCGGCTTCAGGCCGGCAGTTCGTCCCAAGGGAGCCGTCTCTCCAGTCCCCCTGGAGGGTGCCTGGCCGCAGTCCGGGGGCGGGACACCCTAGCCCTGGGCCGGGCGCCGGCGTGGCATTTCCGTCCGCGCCTCGGGACCCTGCAGCGCCCGTTCCGACGTCCTGGCGAAAGTGACTGCGATGGCGCCCCCGACACGCTGGAAACGTCCTGCTTTGTTCGGTTCCGCCTGAGAAGCGGATGAAGAGTGAACCCGTGCACCACCTACATCTAACCCCGCTTTCGGCGAAGAACGCGTGCGGGTTTTTGCGGGTCTGGCCCGAACTGGAAGCGCAGACACGGTGGGGCGGGGCTGGGTCCTGAGGTCTGTGTCGGCCACCTCAGCCGCGTCCGCTCGCACGCCGAGGAGCCGAGTCCCTTGCGGGTCCAGTCGGCTGACCTCAAGAGGGACTATGCGATGGCTTGTGATCTCCCGGAGGGTCGTGGGCCGCGGGAGCTTTGGGAAGCAAACAGCCTGCTTTTTTGTTTCAGGTGCGTTAAGGACCTCGGTTATTTCTCTTAACAACATGAAATAGGGCTAAAAATAAAAGAATTAAAAACCTTTAAAAATGTAATTTAGTATTATTGTAGAAGGGATTGAATTAGCGCTTTCACACTAAAGTTCATCCCCAGACCTTTATAAACTCTTTTTGAGAGGTCTTCCTAAATTGCTTCTTAGAGCAGGCTCCATTCGACCTTGAAATTGTCCTGCCTCAGCCTCCCCAGAGTGTTGGAAGTTTAGGTCTGTACCACTAGTTACAGCTAAAAATAGATCTTTAAAAAGAGTATTCCGATGCTGGCCAAGTGTCCTGGAACTCTTGTGCTTACCGCTGCGAGGCGAGTTTCTGGGATCCGTAGAGTCTTCTTATTTGAAGGGTTGTTCAGGAGTTCGTAGGAAGATACGCTGAACAGTAGGTGAGCGTTGTGAGAATGGAGCCACAGGGAGTTTGAAACAAGAGTTTATTGTTTGTCTTTTGTTAGAGCAAAAAAAAAAAAAAAAAATCAATCAGGGTTCGGTGTCGAGAGTCAAGAAATATAGCCAGTTAAAATCGAAAGCTTTGCCAGGCGGAATCCACCCAGAGCAAGTCTGACGATGAGTCTGAGTGCTGCTTATTGCGTGGCAACTTTATGGAGCAGGTGGAAAGCACAGAGAAGGTGTTGGGTTGGGGGAGCAGCAGCCCACGGCGACAGCAGTGAGTAGGGGGTGGGACATTGGGCAAGGTTTACCTTTGTTTTAGCACAGCAGGTTTCTAGTTCCCGGGCTGAGCAAGGTCCAGTAACTGGAAGTAAGCAAAATAACTCAAGGTAAGGAAGGCTATACAGTGTAACTATCTTAAAGAATCCACTGCGTGCTGCAAGGGAGCAAGGTGACTAAGGGAAGGGAGGGGGGAAAGAGGCGTAGCGGCCGCAAGGCAAGAGGCGGGGGCGTCCCGAGCTCAGTCGGAATCTGCCATCTTTATGAAACACAAGGGCACAGGCTTCCTCTGGTGCTCTAGGGACCTCAGGCGCTGCGATCCAAATGGAGGTGCCCTGGCACGCAACCCCCCGCGTCGGCGGTTCTTTCCCTGTCGTGTCCTAGCTTTGTAGATGTTGGTTATGTCCGCCGCCAGTTTTAAGGTTTATGAAAGGGCGACTGCAGACAGCCCTGAGTGGCAGGGCAAACCACTCGCTTTCCTAGCCATCTAGCACTGGCTGCCGGTGGGAGATAACAGGAATAATAAAAACCAGCCGCACATCAGCCAAGGGACCCAAGTAGCTCCCTGTTTCCCAAGGTACACCCTGCGAAGGTTAGGGTACTTTGGACAGCAAAGGGAATCATATTAGCATGCATATATACCTTCCCGTAGGGCTGAGGAAAAACGGCAGTGGAGGTACTGGGGATCGAACCCAGGACCTCGTGCATGCTAAGCACGCGCTCTACCACTGAGCTATACCCCCCGCTGGCCTCATAGAGGCAACATAAAATTTTTTGACTAGTGACTGTTTACTAAAGCAATTCTTGGGTCTTTTTTCCCCTTCTTCCTTCTTTGTTTTTTCTTTTCTCAATAACAGTGGGAAACTGAAGCCGATGGGAGAGTCCGCCTTATCGTTCGGGTGTCCAGAACCTCGGGTGCAGTGGGCTAGCGGTCCCCAGGTTCTCAGCTTCGATCCCCGGAATCTACAAACGTCACTTTATAGCCTTCGCAGCAGCGATTCCAGGAAGGCTCTTGAGAGGAGAGGCTCCGCACGGGTCCGTGCGATCACACGTGTGCTACGGGAGAGAGGCAGTGCGGAGAGAAGGCGCTGTGGCCACGGCGGCAGAGATTGGCACCTTGTGACCGCACGCCAAGGCGTGCTGGCAGCCGCAGGGCGCTGGAACTGTACGGGCGCCTTCTCACGTGAAGCCGCCGCAAGGAGCGTAAGCCACGCAACACCTTGAGACACTCATTTCAGGCCTGGGCAAAGAGTACATTTTTGTTGTTTTCAGCCACCAAGTAGGTGGTTCTTTGCGTCTGCTGCAGGGCACAAAGCCGATTACGCTGCTCTCATCTACCGGCCGGGACGTGGCCGGGGCTCCCGAGGTCTAATTAAGCAAAGTGGCCCTGCGGCGCATGCCTTGGCCGAGGGACTCCTCAGGGGAGCAGGCTGGGTGAAGGACTAGGCGCCGGCTGTGGGTTTGTTGACTGAGCCTTGAGGCTCAGCACAGGGACAGCCAGGTTCTGCCCCTGAGCGACAACCTCACCCCAGAACTATCTGAGGGCCCTTCAGAAATGTCACGCTGCTTTACTCAGACCCTCTTCTGTAGCAGCTGTCCAGTAGCAGTAGAGGCAGGAATGTGACTGGGACACCAGGGCGTGGGAAGCCCACAGCTTCCTTGGCAAATGGAGGTCACCGTGGAGTACAAAACACTGGAAACTTGCACCGGAAAATGGTCCTACTTGTGCTGGGAAAACAAATTTTGTCCCTTGCTCTTTGCTTGACCGGAATGTTCCGAGCAAACTGACTGAGTGCTGAATGGGAAAACCCCAAGGGAGAAAAACCACACACTGCATGTCGTTCACAGCTCAGCGCCTTGCTTTCTTACCACATGATTGGTGGAGTAGTTTCAAATAATGCTCAAGGAGTAAGTAAACGGTAGATTCCGGCTCAGAGAACAGTGTAGAATCCTGAAAGCAAGTGAGTAGGTAATTAGACACAGAATTAGGAAATTTATTGAGTAAGCAAGACACTGAAAGAAAAGCACAGCCCAGTTATTCAACCAACAAAGGAAATATGGACAAGGCGGAGTTCTCCCCCTTGTCTTTTGGGGTTCAGAGAATCAAACTGGTCCCCACTCATCTCCATCTCCTGAGCTGTACCTCCTGACTTCAGAATGGGACGGAGCTGAGGACAAGGAAGAGAGTTCATTTCGGGATTCTGCCTCTGGGTGTAACCCTGGGGGTGCAGTTCAGTACTCTGATCTGGGCACTAGTGGGTGGCAGTTTTCAGAAGGTACCTCTAGAGTGAGAAAGTGGAATAGGGACCAAATGTGTCATTTGAGACTTGGAGATTGGGAACTAGCTCACTTACTGATAGTTGTGAAGAGCAAGAAAGTGAGCGTTGTCCTAGACATCTCTAACCCCTGGGATTCAGCATGGTTCTCACCATGGCCTTGGGATTTCCCAGAAGAACCAGAACTTCCCATTTCCTGGTACCAGACCATGACTAGGTACAATTTCTTCCACAGGGATGTATACCTGTGTCACTTTCCTTCTATTTAAGTATATCAAGGAGCCACTTTTGAAACTGGGAGCACCTCACTGGTTTGGCAGAATCTCTTGGTTGGCTCACAGGGCCAGCAAGATATGTACAAGAATACAGAAGTGGCAGGTGCCACTGAAACTGAGTGTGAGAGAAGTGTCACCACACACCTCTACAAGCCCAGGGTGGATGTGAGAGTGCGTGATGGAGGATGACAGGGCTTGATCTTTGGGTTTCACGCTATGAAAGCACAGCTGTGCAGCCTTCCCGAGTCAGCCTCCCTAGAGGAGCCTGCCTACCAGCGCCATCACCATAAGTTTCTCATAGCATGGCTCTTTCATCTTTCTGTTTGCCCCGAGGTACACTGACCACCAGGTAAACTGTTTATTAGTTTTCTGTGGCAATATTCAAACAGTCTGTTCATAGCATTATTGAAATATTTATCTCTGGGAATGCAGTAGGAGAGTTGCATGTGTGTAAGACTCTTTTAGAAAATAACCTTTTATCTCAGGAGATAGAACTCAGTCCTGGAGGCATAGCTCAATAGCAGAGAAGCTGCTTAACATGCCCTGGGTTCAATCTCTGATAAAAGGAGGAAAGCCAGAACTCATTCAGACCCTATTATTCCATTCAGGAACCTGCAGATGTATAAAATGTGCCCCAACTGTGTCAGGGAACAGGCAGAAGATGTAACGCAGAGCTTTATTTTATTTTATTTTAAAAAACTGACAACTCACCAGGGTGGAGTCACAGTTTTTGTGCAATAAGGTTTTACATTATGCTTTGGAATTTGAATTCACATTCATGGCTTTCTTGGGTGTTCACAACATTTCAGTTTGATGATGTGGATGGGGAGGTTAGGCTATATAATTCTAAGACTCCCATCTTGATTGAATATGAAGGAATAGTTCCTTAACTAGGTAGTAAATGATTAAATCTATTCTCTGCAATTAAAGGCCTTTAAAAAAATTTCTACATCACTGCACAGCCAATGGGTCTGTCCAACCACCATTCACATGTTCATACAGGTCTCATAATTCACACATGGTCTGCTGCATTCACAGAGGGTCTCCCGTGCCCACCCAAGTCCTCGTGCATTCCCACTAGCCTACACAGGGCTCGACACGCTTGCACAGGACTTGTGCATGCACACAAGCCCCAAATATTCACATAGGGTCTGATGAGTTCATGCAAGGTCTTACAAACATCCGTACCCCTTTTGTTCTTGGAGCTTTTTTTTTTTTTTTCTGAAGATCAAGCCCAGAGCCTACACACTGAGTTACATCCCCAGTCCATTTTTTTATTTTTTTGGTTTTGAGACGGGGTCTAGCTAAGTCTCTAAGTTGTCCAGGCTTATTTACCCAGGCTCAGCTCAAACTTAGAATCCTTTTACCTCAGCCTAGGGCTTCTTAATCTTTAACTTCTCCTTGGAGAAACCTAAAAAAAAAAAAAAATGACAAGCTTGTGGAAGGATGGAATCTCAGAATCTCAAAATACAACAGCAAAATTTCCAGACTCTGTTTACAGAGGCACTTTCGTTCTGGGTCTAAGTGTAGCACTGCTTATTCTAGAGGAAATATACATGCTTGTCAAAAAAGTTTGTCGCATGCTGTTTGTACTGGCACACCATTTCTTTGAGACACAACCTTGTATGTCCTGTAGCTTGTTCTCTACATCTGTGTTCTTGGATTTTTGCATCCTATCCGCTTCAGCCTTACATTTCATAGGTGAGCTTACCTGTAGAGTCCTATGTTAGAAGGGAACATCTTCCCACTTGGCCAGAGCCCTAACATGCTGTGGAGAAGCAGTAGATAACTTATGGTATTCATGTTCACATTTAGTCTATATTCCTTTAGCAAATTGATAAATGCCCAAGGTTGGAGACTGATAATAACTGCTTCTGACACAGGGGGTGTGACAAAAGATGTGTGAAACCGTACTTTGAAAACAAGGAAGGAGAAGTAAGATTGCTGTGAGTTGGAGGCCAGCCTGGGCTATGTAGTGAGTTCAGGACCAGCCTGAACTACACAGTGTGATCCCATCAAAAAACAAGACAGAACAAAATAAAAACATGAAAACAAGAAAGTAGAGAGATGTGCCCACAGATGAGAAAACAACTTGTTTTCCCCAGCAAGGAAAGTCTGGCTTTATTTGGAGCAGTAAATCCAAAGCCAGCATGCCCAGCCATAAAAGCATTTTGGAACTTATTTTCCTGTCTGGAATCCCCTAATGACCTCACAGGAGGTGTGACATTGGCCATGTTCCTAGGAAGCCTTCAGCACACACCTTGACAGCTGTGAAGAGCTTTGAGTCTTTCAAATTGATCACACAGCTTAGAACAATGCAGAGTATATACCAAGACTTGGTGGTAGCTGGTCAGGAGGTAGCTCTGAGTTCTGAATGAATACAAGGTCTCTTACTTAAAATGTTGCAGAATAGAGACAAAGATACAACATTTCCAGTTTATATTAGAAGTGAACAACAATCTTTCCTGCAAAACTTGCATGGTGGGGGGGGGCGGGTAGTGGGGATTGAACCTACAGTCTTAGTGCTGAGCTATATACATTCCCCAACCCTTTTTCATTCTTTTATTTTTATTTTAGTTATTTTGAGACAAAGTTTGTCTAAGTTTTTTAGCCTGGGTTTGAGCTTGTAATTCTTATGCCTCAGCCTCCCAGGTTGATAGAATTATAGGCTCACATCACCATGCCTGGCAAACCTTGTGCAAATTTTAAAGAAAATGAGTCTGGGGTGCAGGTCAGTGCTGGAGCTCTTAATAGGCCCTCAGCCCTGGATTCCACCCTAATATACAGAAGAAAAAAATAAATTTAAAGCTTCATATTGTGCGGCCAAGGCATAAAAAAATGAAAACTGAACTCCAATAAGTGAGAAACTCACAGGAAAAAATAACTATTTTGAGAACAGATTGTCAGACCTGGAAGATACAGTGAATAGGCTGGAACATACAGGCAGTGAAGAATGCAAAACAAACAAACAAACAAGAAAGAGAATGCTTACAATAGCAGATAGACTCAAAGAGAAATAACCTCAGAATTATGGGAGTGAAGCACCAAATTGAGGACAGAACAAAAGGCTTAAAGGAAGTGTTCAATGAAATTATGGAAGAAAATTTCTCCAATGAAAGGAAATGAACATTGAATTACTTCAGGCACATAGAACTCCAAACAACTTTGACCAGAAAAGAACATCCTCATGGCACATCATAATTAAAATCCTAGAGACCCAACACAAAGAAATAATTTTAAAAGCTGTACGACACCCATTATCAACAAATGGGATCTTGTCAAATTAAAAAGTTTCTGCACAGCAAAGGAAATTGTCAACATTGTAAATAAAGAACCAATAGACTGGGAAAAAATACTCACTGCCAACATCTCAGATAAGAAACTCATAACCAGAATACATAGGGAGCTAAAGAAAATTAAGCCCACCAAAATAACGGATCCTATTGAAAAATGGGCAAATGAAATGAAGAGGCAGTTCACTCACGAAGTACAAAGGGCCAATAGATACCTGAAAAGATGCTCAACATCTCTAGCCATAAGAGAAATGCAAATCAAAACAATGCTAAGATATCATCTCAATCCAGAGAGAATGGCTTATATCAACAAATCAAATAGCAATCAATGCTGGTGAGGCTGTGGGGAGAAAGGAACCCTCCTGCACTGCTGGTGGGAGTGTAAATTTGTTTGACCACTCTGGAAAGCAGTATGGAGAGCTCTCAAAAGACTAGAAATAAATATCCCCTTTGATCTGGCGACACCCCTCCTGGGAATATATCCAAAAGAGGCCAAAACAATATACAACAGAGATATATGTATACCCATGTTCATAGCAGCACAACTAACAATAGCTAGAACATGGAAGTCACCGAAATACCCATCAACAGACCAGTGGATACACAAACTGTGGTACTTATACACAATGGAATACTACGCATCGTAAGGTCCAACAGTGTGGAGGTTTTCACAGGCAAATGGAAGAAACTTGAGAATATCATGCTTAGTGAAGTGAGTCAGAAGCAGAAGGTGAAACATCGGATGGTCTATCTGATATGAGAGACCCAGATCACAACTATCTCATGGAACTTTAAATGAAAGACAAAGTGAAAGAAGGGGGGGGTGAAGGGAGGGAAGGGAGGGTAGGGGGAGGGACAAAAGGAGAGCAGGGAAGCCCTTGTCACTTTGACAAGATACGTATGTGCACAAAATGCTCAACTCCATTGTAAACCTTAAATTCTGCACTAGTACATATCAATAAAATGGGAAAAAAGAAAATTAAAGCCAATTAAATCTTATTCAGGTGAAAAAAAGCTGTAAGACAAAAGCAGTGGGTGATGTTAAGACAAGCCCATCACGATAACTGCAGATTTCTTAACCCAAACCTTAAAAGCCAGAAGATCATGAAACAACATCATCCAAGCACTAAGAGAGCATGAATGCCAATCCAGACTGCTATATCCAGTGAAATTATCTTTTAAATTAGAGAAAATAACACTTTCCATACTAAAGAATGCCTAAAGAAATTTGCAACCACTAAACCAACATTGAAGAAAATACTTAAGGGAACCTTAGACAGAGACAGAGACCAACACCACCAAAGACCCTAGAGAAAATGAGATAACAGACATAGCAGAATGATATGAGAAGAGAGTAAGACAAGTAAATAACTCTGAAAATTCATAATGATGGCAAGACATACCAAATACACCTTGATACTAACTCTGAATATGAATGGCCTTAACTCTCCTACCAAAAGAGAGACTGGCTGACTGGATCAGAAAACAAAAACCCACTATTTGTTCCTTAGAAGAGACATACCTTACACATAAGGAAACTCGTAGGCTGAAAATAAAAGGATAGAGTTCAATCTTTCATGAAACAGGACCCAGGAAACAAGCAGGGATAGCTACATTGTACTCAGACTCATAAGACTTCAAAACAAAACAGATTAGGAGAGACAAAGATGATCACTATATACTGGTTAAGGGAACAATAGAACAGGTAGAATTCACAATCATAAATATATATGCTCCCAACTCCGGAGCACTTAATTATGTAAACCAGCAATTATTATACCTGAAAGGATATATAGGCCCCAACACAATTATAGTAGGAAACGTTAATACTCCTCTATCACAGACAAATCAATTAGACAGAAAATCCACAAAGAAATACAACAATTAAATGACACTATAGAATACATGGACTTAACAGATGTCTACAGGTCTTCCACACAACATCGATAGAATGCACGTTCTTCTCAGCAGCACCTGGAACATTTCTAAAATAGACCACATTTTAGGTCATAAGTTATGCTTAAATAAATACAAAGGAATCAAAATAATTCCTTATATACTTTCATATCATAGTGGAATAAAACTGGAAATTAACAGCAGAAAATGCACAAATACAGGTAAACTAAATAATTTACTACCCACTAAACAATGGACCACAGAATAATTTTAAAACTTCATAGTTAAATGATGAAGAAAGTACATCGTATCAGAATCTATGAGACATAATGAAAACAATACTTAGACGGAAATTCATAGCCACAAATGCACACATCAAATGAACAGCACAATCACAAATGAATACATTAATGATACAACTCAAGATCCTAGACAAACAAGAACAATCTAAGCCAAAATGAATAAATAGAAGTAAGAAAATTATAAAGAGCAGATCTGAAATTAATGAAATTGAAATAAAAAGCAATAAAAAGATTAATGAATCTAAGGTCTGGTTTTCTGAAAGAATAAACAAGATTGACAAACCTATAGCTAAACTCACGAAGAGAAGAAAATAAAAGGCACACATTAATGCAATTATAAATAAAAGGGTGAAAAGACAACAAACTATGCAGAAATTCAGAATATTATAAAAAATCTTTTTGAACACCTATATTCCAACAAGTTAGAGAATTGGGAAAAAAATGGATGACTCCTAGACACATAGAAAATATCAAAATTGAACGAATGAGATATAAAACCTTGAATAGCCCATTAACACACAGAAATTGAAGCAGTAATAAAGTCTCTACCTACAAAGAAAAGCCAGAACTAGATAGATTCACAGCAGAATTTTTTCTTTATTTCAGGGAAGAACTAACTCCAACACTTCTCAAATTGTTCCATGAAGTTGAAAGAGAAGGAATATTAACTCATTTCTGGAGGCTATAATCACCCTAGTCCCAAAACTAGACAAAGACTTAAGTAGGAAAGAAAACTATAGACCAATACTTTTAATGAATATAGATGTAAAAATTCTTAATTATGTTCTGGAAAACAGAATACAGCCAGTAATCAGAAAGATCATACACCATGATCAAATGAGTTTCATTGCTGGGATGCAAGGCTGGCTCAACATACAAAAATCAATCAATGTAATATACCACATAAACAAAAGCAAAAACAAAAACCGCATGATCATCTCAATTTATGCAGAAAAGACCTTTGATAAAATAAAAACACCCTTTCACGATAAAAAAAAAAACTCTGAGAAAAATAGGTATAGAAGGGCCTTATCTCAAACTGATAGAGGCCACATATGACAAACCTACCTCAAATGTTATAGTAAACGGAGAAAATTGAAAGTTACTCCTCTTAAATCAGGAACACGCCAAGGCTGTCCATTCTCACCACTCTTATTCAACATAGTTCTTAAAACATTTGCCATAGCAGTCATGCGAGAAAGTGAAATAAAGGGAATATGTATAGAAAAGGAGGAAGTCAAACTACTCTTATTTGCAAATGATATGATTATCTACATAGAAGGCCCCAAAAACTCCACTTTAAAACTCTTGGAAATAATAAATTCAGACAAATTGCAGGCTAAAAAAATCAATATTAAAAAATCAATAGCCTTCCTCTACACCAACAATGAACTTACAGAGAAAGAGCTCAGAGGAACAATTCTATTCTCAATAGCCTAGGAAAAAATTACATAACAAGGAGTATAC
Source organism: Ctenodactylus gundi (assembly GCA_004027205.1). Classification (NCBI taxonomy): domain Eukaryota; kingdom Metazoa; phylum Chordata; class Mammalia; order Rodentia; family Ctenodactylidae; genus Ctenodactylus; species Ctenodactylus gundi. Next base: position 5,584 of record PVKB01007322.1, on the reverse strand, counting down.
CTAACCAAGGAAGTGAAGGACATATATATATATATATATATATATATATATATATATATATATATGTGTGTGTGTGTGTGTGTGTGTGTGTGTGTGTATGTGTACATGTATATATACATGTACATGTACATATATATACATATACATATACATATATATACTACATTACACTGAAGAAAGAAGTTGTAGAAGACATCAGAAAATGGACAGACATCTCTTCTTGTGTAAGCAGAATTAATCTGGTAAAAATGACTATATTGCCAAAACTGATATACAGATTCATTGCAGTTTCTATCAAAATACGAACAATTTTTTCACAGAACTTGAAGAAATAATCCTTAAATTCATATGGAACCAAAGGAGATCTAGAACAGCCAAAGCAATCCTGAGTAACAAGACTAAGGCAAGAGGCATTATGATTCCAGACATCAAGTTATACTACAAAGTAATAGTTATAAAAACTATATGATACTGGCACAAAAACAGACATGTAGACCAGTAGAACAGTAATGAGGATGCGACAAACTCAAATATCCTCAGCTACCTGATCTTGGGTAAAGGAGCCAAAAGCATACATACTGGAAAAAGGACAGCCTCTTCAACAAGTAGTGGTGGGAAAATTGGACATTGATATGCAGAAGAATGAATCTAGACACACACCTGTCACAATGCAACAAAATCAAATCAAAGTGGATCAAAAGCCTAGATATTAAAACTGAAACACTGAACCTCCTGGTAGACAAATTAGGCAAATATCTAAAAGACATAGGTGTAGGCAAGGACTTTCTTAACAAGATACCAAAAGCAAAAGAAATAGCCCCCATAATTAACAAATGAAATTATGTCAAATTAAAAAGTTTCTGCATGGCAGGAAATTATCAACAGTGTAAAAAGAGAACTGACAGAATGGAAAAAAATATTCACCACCAATACCTCAGATAGAAGGCTCATAACCAGAATATACAGGGAACTAAATAAAAGTAAGCACCTCAAAACCAAAGAGCCTATTGAAAAATGGGCAAAAGAAATTAATAGGTAGTTCTCAGATGAAGAAGTTTAAATGGCCAATAAATACATGAAAAGATGTTCAACATCCTTAGCAATTAGAGAAATGCAAATCAAAATATCACCAAGATATCATCTAACTCCGGAGAGATTGGCCTATACCAAGAACACAAATAGTAATCAGTGCTGGCAAGGCTGTGGGGAAAAAGGAACCCTCCTTCCTGCTGATGGGAATGTAAACTGGTACAACCACTATGGAAAGCAGTATGGAAGTTTCTCAAAAGACTGGAAATAAATATTTCATTTAATCCAGTGATACCTCTTCTAGGAATTTCCCCAAAAGAGTTAAAAACACATATAACAGAGATACATGTATACCCGTGTTCATAGCAGCACAACTAACAATAGTTAAAATATGGAAGACACCAAAATACCCATCAACAGACCAGTGGATACACAAACTGTGGTACTTATACACAATGGAATACTATGCATCTATAAAGACAAATAGGTGGGAGGTTTTTGTAGGTAAATGGAGGCAACTTGAGACCATCATGCTCAGTGAAGTGAGTCAGAAGGAGAAGGTTAAATATGGAATAGTTTCTCTAATATGAGAAACCCAGATCACAGTTATTTCATAGAATTGAGGAGAGTAAGGGGAACTGGTGGAGAGGGGATGGGGTGTGGGGGTTAAAAGGGAGAAGATTTGTAATTTTGCCAAGATATATATGTGCACAAAATACTCAATATCAATGCAAATATTATGTGTTGCCTCTATACATACCAATAAAATGGGGGGGGGGGCACTCCGTATTGTGGACACCCATATGTACCGTGATTCAAAACTACTACTTGATAATCGTATCACCACGGAGGAGGGTCGGAGCTTACACGAACATGACTCCGCAGTGGAAATACACTCTTACGTTTATTTTTCCAGATTAGATAGATGGAAAATCACAGCCATGATATTCCCTTCAAATGGTATCTCCTTTAAATCCACGCCACTGTGCTCTCAGGAGAGTCTTACCTGCTGCGCAAGGGTGTTCCTTGGGGAATCCTGAGGCAGATTCCTCCCGGCAGAGGGCGCAGCGACCCCGGGGAACCGCTCCTGCGCGTCCTCGGGGCAGCCGAATGGGTCAGAACCACAAGGCAAATCCACTTGTGCACGGGGCGATCCCCGACCTAGTGTTCTTCCCGGCGCCTCCCGTGAGCTCAGCCGTGACAGTGGCCTCTCCACTCCCTCCCTGGGGTCGCACACTCCTTTCCCAGCTCCGATACTGACCGCTGGCACTGGACTCGGGGACAAAGGGACCGAAGTTAGGTTAGCGCTCATGTTTCCTCTTTTCAAATCTTTCCAACTCTACGTGAAGAGTGCGCAGAAAACGGGTTCCTTTCTTCGGTGGTGCGGTGTTTTCAGGTCCGTGTTTTCTGCGTCTCTGACGCAGCCATCCCGGGAGAGCCAACCCAAGAAGAATAATTGTAACGCAAAATGAGTCCTTAAAAGGATGGAGGTGCCGGGGATCGAACCCGGGGCCTCGTGCATGCTAAGCACGCGCTCTACCACTGAGCTACACCCCCTTGCTTTTTTCGTTTTCTCCGTGCTGAAACCTACAGGGTGACGTGGCTCAGCGGAATCAGCTGGCGATTCAAATTCATTCTGCCCAATTTACAGTCTCCTCCGCTAATCACAGGCAAACGTTCTCACTACTCTCCATCCACAGATAAGAGGTCGTCAGCCACACTTAAATACATCCTTTAATAGAAACAAATTGAAAATTTCACAAACGTGGATTCCCGGGCCCCGTTGGGACAGGAGAGGGCTGGGAGGCCCTTGGGCCAGTATTCCTTACCAACACCAGGCATTTGGAGAGCTACCAGAAAAATCTCAATTAATTCCACAGACTAGAAACAAGACACACAGCCATCTCTGATCATGCAGTAAAACTAGAAGTTAATAGCAAGGGGAAAAAACAAGCATCCCTTCTACTTGAAAAATTTTAAACATGTTATAAGAAATTCTTGGATCAAAAAGAATTAAGCATATAGTCGAATTTTTTTAAGGGACAGAAATGCTAATACTACGTAGAATCTGACATACAAAGAATATATATAATTTTATGATGTTCTCTGTATATAATGTTATTTTCTCAATATATTGTTTCATATCACTTCCCTCTGACTTTCTTTTGTGATGCAGGGGATTGAACACAGGGCCTTTGCTTTGAACCACATCCCCAGGCTTTATTTCTTATTGTTTGAGACAGGGTCTTGCTATGTTGCTAAGTTGTTAAGTTGCCCAAGTGGACTCAAGCCAGTGATTCTCCTGCCTCAGCCTCACGCAGTACTGGGATTACAGGACTCTGTCGCTGGGCCCCGTCTCTATTTCCTTCCTACTAATACCAGTGTGAAATTCACCACGGGTTAATATGAGATGGAGAACAAACCACTGCTTTCAAGTGAACCACTGTCCTTCAGTGACACACTGCTGTGCTGTGAAACCACTGCCCTCCAGTGAGCCACTGCCCTCCAGTAACAAAGACACTAATAAAGTATACAATGCTAATTTTCTCACGTATGTACTACTACATCATTTCTCCTCTGGAGAGGGAGGAAGATCAATACACAAAGGGCAATGAACACTTCATTGTGCTCATCAAAATTTTCTGACTTTCTGAAGAAGGAATTTGCGTTCATTCACTCATTCATCCATTCATTCATGAGGCAGGGTCCTGAACTCACTGTGTAGCTTGGGCTGGCCTGGTACTCACAGCAATCTCCTGCCTCAACCTCCCAAGTGCTGGGATTACAGGCATGTGCTGTTATTTTTGAAAATCTAGTGTTAGTTGGAGCTGTGTTTTCCATCACCTGAGTCCAATTCCTAGTTTTATATCATTCTTTGAATGTCCCTTGAGCTCAGAGTCTCCGCTGTGGAGAGGACCCAGGTCCAATGGATGCCATGTTGCAGTGGTGACCCTTGAAGCTACATGTCAGTTGTTGTGTGACATTATCTAATGGGTTGACATCCTCATACATGGTTGTGTGTCCATCTTCCTGAGGCAACTAAAGAAAATTCCCTGTAAAACAGCAAGGCTGTGTCTCAAGGCCAGCGACTATAGTTTCTAGTCCTTCTCCATAAACATTCCCTAAATATTAGCTGCTTGTTTTTGGAGGGAAAACACTTTCATTTGGCCTATCTATTTTCTTCTAAAAGCAGGAACCTCATTCTACCCATGTCTGTTGGCTCAGTAGCTTCCAAGGAGCTTCACAGGCATACGAGAAACAATTACTACAGGGCTGAGCTTCCAAGTCACATGGAGGTGCCAGGGATTGAACCCGGGGCCTCGTGCATGCTAAGCACACGCTCTACCACTGAGCTACACCCCCACAGACATTTACACGATGTGGAAGTCAGTGCTACTGGGTAATGGTTCCTCCCAAAGGAAGGAAGGAAGGAAGGAAGGAAGGAAGGAAGGAAGGAAGGAACGAACGAACGGAGGGATGGAGGGAGGGAGGGAGGCAGGGAGGGAGGCAGGGAGGGAGGGAAGAAGGAAGGAAGGAAAGAGGAAGGGAGGGAGGGAGGGAATCAGAGTAGAGGTAATCAGCTTGAGGACGATAAACTCAGTTTTTCCCATATACTATACTTGCTGCTGTGGAACTGTTAAAAAGAGAAAAGGAAATGTTCACAGATGGCAAAGGTTCTGTTGCCTTTTGGGTTCCCTGTTAAGGGATTAAAAAGAGATTGTATTTGAATCTCAGCTAGTCCTTTTTGGCCTTTACCCTAACACATGATTTCAAGTACTTGGCTTTCCTTTCCCTCCACTGGTTCCCACCCCCTGTCCAGGCAGAGGAGGTGTGTCCTGATGTTCTCACAGAACTCGCTATTTGTGGGGGTCCAGGTGAAGTCTTAACTTGTTTTGGCTTTTGGATCCACCCAAGAATAGGTGGAGCACACTTCTGCATGTGTCTAGATGGGCCAGGGAAGTGTGACCTTGAGGCCTATGTCTAGTCCTTAGCCCCTTCATCTCCTCCCTGGCTGCCAAGAAACTGCTCCACTGTGCTCTTCTGCCATGATGTTCCTGCCTTGAAGCCAGCTTTCCATAGACTGGATCCCTTGGAACCATAAGCCAAGTTAACACTGTCCCCCTTTAAGGTGTGGGTGTTGGGTATTGCGTCTCAGCAAGCAGAAACAAATACACTGTTCACCTCATGCTGATTGGTGCCTTATGCTCTCAGATGCCAACCCTTGCACTGCCGATAGTACTGACTCTTGTGGGAAGGATGGTGTACTCATCTCCATAGGGAAAATTTAGTGGGTAAATGTAGTCTAGAGAAGAAGATAGGAGAGATACTGGAGCAAAGGAAAAGCTTCTGACTCGTGAATGAAAGACCCCAGCTTAATAGCTTAGTAGTAGTGCACCCCTCACTCTAATTTCCTAAGTCGAATACCCAGCTTAAACAATAAACAATATCTCCCTTGTCCACACTCAAGTTGCCAGACAGAAATATCTGTGGCTGGACACCTGGCCCAAGAGAGGAATAGAAAAAATAAAGAAATCTTCTCAGGCTGTTGCCCAGG
>PVKB01007321.1:0-38077 GCA_004027205.1 Ctenodactylus gundi | reverse complement strand
GGTGATATTATGTATAAAATAATCTGAAAACACTACATGCTGATTAAAAATGTTTTTATAAAATTTTAAATCAGTTATTGAATATACAAAAGTGAAGGAATTTTCCAGAACAGAAAGTAATATAAAGCTAAGCATAGTGGCACAGGCTGTAATCCTAGGTTTTGGGAGGCTGAAACAAGAGGATCACAAATTCAAGCCTGACCTAGGTACTTCCTGAGACTCAGTCTCAAAACATAAAAGGAAAAAAATGTGGGAAAAAGGTGCTGGGGTTGTAGCTCAGTATCTCCCTAGGAGATGGGGAGAGAAGGAATTTTATTTATTAGTTGAAGAGATTTTGGCATCAACAAGCCATCAAAAACTGGTACACACCTATAATCGCAGCTATATTCAGAAGCCCGAGGCAGAAGGATCACAAGTGCGCTGCCCTATCTCAAAATTAACAACACTAAAAACAAAAACGAGGTTGGGAATGCAGCTCAGTGGTTCTGGGTTCAATCTCCAGTACTGAGGCACGAAGAGAGGAAATCAGAAAAGAGTGGGGTAAAAAAAAAAGCAACGGGAGCTGGAGGAATGGCACAGTGGCGAAAGGGCTTGCCTAGCAAGCGCAAGGCCCTAAATTCCCCAACACCACATAAGCCAGGTATGGTGGTGCACACCTGTAATCCCAGCACTCAGGAGGCAGAGGCAGGAGGATTGCCATGAGTTTGAGGCCAGCCTGGGGCTACAGAGTGAGTTCAGGATTAGCCTGGGCGGTAGAGAAAAAAAACCCACAAACAAACAAAAAGGCAATGGTAAGCCAAGACAAAAGCGAACACTTGGGTAAATTAAGCTAAGCATTGGATCTGGGAACACAGCCCAGTGGACAGCACTTGCCTAGCATGTGTTCAGTTAGCATCACACACTGCACAAAATAACATAAAGCCAAGTAAGAAAGGAGAACAGTTTGACTATCTGCCAGCCATCCTGATGCACTGCTTTTCCTAGCTACTCGTATGTGTGTAGCACTCCTAGGACATTTATTATTGGCTGAATAGAAGTGCTAGGGCAAGCTCCTAAATGCCATTTTTCTTTGCTGGTTTTTCTCTTGCTTATTCTGCCTAATGAAATTCATAATAATTTTCAGATCCTGCGGCCTCTTATTTATTCATATGGTATGTCTCATAATTATTTCAGGATTCTGAATGCCCTTTTATAGTTTCCCATATAGGTTTTATTTCTTTTCTCTTTTGTTTTTTATGGGCAAGGAATTGAACCAAAAGCCTTGTCCATGGAAGACAGACACTATCACTGAGTTATATAGCCCTTTAAGTTTATTTAGGGACAGGATCTTTCTAAATTGCTGAGGCTGGACTTGAATTTGCGATCCTCCTGCTTCAGCCTCCTAAGCACCTGAGATTATGTGCCAATATATTACTTGTTAAGTCATTTTTAGCTATTTTATGCTTTTGTTGATAATGTGAATTATCCCCGTAATTTTCAGCTTTTTTTGAGGCAGGGTCTCACTCGGTCCAAACTGTAATGTACATACCCAACAGTTGGCCTCAAACACATGGCAATTCTCCTGCCTCGGCCTCCCTAAAGTGCTGAGGTTACAGGTGTGTGCCACCACACCCAGTTTATGTGGTGCTGAGGAATCAACCCAAGCCTTGAACTTACTAGGTAGGTGCTTTAACTGCTCAACAGCCCCATTTCCAACTTTTGCTGATATTAAAAACTTACTGGGAGTGAGTATGGTAGCATATACCTGTAATCCCAAAATTTGAGAAGCTGAGGCAGGATTGTTTTGAGTTAGATGCTAATCTGGGCCACACAGTGAGTTCAAACCTGCCTAGACTGCACAGCCAGATCTTAACTCACAAAAAAACAACTCCCCCTCCCACAAAACAAAATCCCCTTTTTTGAGAGCACGTGCCTCACTTTATAGTTCAGGCTAGTCCTGAACTTACTAGGTAGCTCAGGCTGGCCTCAAAATCATGGCAACCCTTCTGGTTCACCTTTCCAAGTATTGGGATTATAGGTGTGTACCACCATGCCCAGCTAGTATATGGTGCTAGTACTGACCACCAGGCCTAGTGTTTCCTAGGCAAGGGCACTGATCACTGAGCTATGAGCCTCCCCTTACCCGCCCCACTGAGTTTTACATGTTTACTTTATATATACCTATAACACCAAACCTTTAATTCTAAAGGCTGTCTCTTAGGTCTTCTTGTAAAAAGTTATAGCCTGTTTTTTTCTTTTGTAATATAGCAAAATGTATACAATAATCCCAGGCTGAAAATATAACCCAACAAATCCCAAAGAGCATTTTTTTGGTGGTTTTGGTGGTGGTGGTGGTGGTGGTACTAGAGATTTCAACTCAGGCCCTTCACACTCTGTTTGTTTAATCCCAGGTTGCTGGGATTACGGGCCTATGCCACAGGGCTCAGATCAAAGAGGATTTTAAATAGCAAAACATGCAAAATTATTTATTTTTTGAGAAATAATCTGAGTTTGGTGTCCTGGTCTCACATGAACCATTACAAAGACAGAGACGTTGGCATTACTGTAAGAACATGACTGATAAATGGCGAAAGGGTCAAGATGGCGGCCGAGTAACAGCGCTGCACAATGTCTCCTCATTGACCCACTTAAAAAGTCAAGATTTTAGTTAGAAAATGTGTGTTCAATGTAGCTGGGAGAGGAGCACCCCAACAACTGAAAGGAAACCAGGGGAAGGCCAGAAATTCCGAAGGAACACTGAAAGAAGAGAAAAAAACCCAAGCAGCCCAGGAAGCTGCTGTAGGCCGGCTGCAAATGGCTGGAGCCACAGGCAGCTGCAGACAGAGGAAAGCTCGCGTGGGCTGGAACATCTGACAGATCTGGGAAAGGAGGCTGTGGGACAGGAGGCTGTGGGAAGGTCAGAAATCCTGAAGTCATATTGGAAGAGGAGGAAAAAACAGCCGACTCGGCACGGCCCTGAGCGGTGGCACCCACACACCAGAGACGGAGTAAAGTCCAGAGGACAGAACTTCAGTCTGAGGTAAGCGTGGATCCAGAGAAGTGGGAATTGTTGGCAGATGGCAGCCCAAACCTCTGAAAAATGAACCTGTGGGTAGTGTGTACTACACACACAACGTGTGCTCCCCCTAGAAAAGGCCCCTGGGAGTGCAGATCAGAAGCAGTGCTTGGCAGCCATAACAGGCAATGACATCAGCAGGAGCCATTTAAAAAAGGAAAAAAGAAAAAAAGAAAAAAAAAAAAAAAAGCCCAAGACTGAACCTTTTAAAGTAAAAGAAAGCTCAGAAGAGCACATCAGGGCTTCTGGGGTCACCCTTAAACAATGCCCAGGAAGAAACTGGCACAAGGCAGAGAGAGGAGAAAAGGGGGAAAAGGCTGCTGATCCCCTGAACGGCTACAGGCACCTCTGCTCCGAGGGTGGAGCGCCCCGCTCTGGGGGAGGGAAGCCAGGACAGATGGGAGTGCTTTGTTGAGTGGACCGGGGTGAACAAGATACCTCAAAAAGGGATCATCGCCCCATTCCTCCCCCATGTGCCAGAGGCTTCTGGTTTGCTGCTGCCTTGCATACTAGAAGCATCTATGACCAGGAAGTCCATCACCCATCCATCCCATGAGCCAGAGGCTTCCAGAGGCTGCCAAGGAATTACATCACCTGGCCAATCTTGAGCCCCAGAGGCTTCCAGAGGCATCTAGAAGCGGGATTTCCATCGCCCTATCTGTCCGCTGGGCCAGAGGATTCCAGAGGCATCTAGGACTGGCCCTTCACCAAACCCTTTTTTTCCTGCACACCAGAGACAGCCAGAGACAGCAGAACCATGAGAAAACATGGTAATAAATCTCCTACAAAAAGACCTGACACCCCAGAAGATGACACCAGGGATACTGAAATTGCAGAATCCAAAAATGAAAATGGCAAAAATGATGGTAACTTCTGGGCCCAGAAATTCACTGAATTAAGGCAGGAAATAAAACAATGCAAGAGCTACGCCAAGACATAGCTAAGCTAAAAGCAAGCCTTGAAAAGCAAATAGAGGAGACCAAAGAAGAAATAAACCAGAAGATAATGAAGGCAATACAAGAAATTAGAGAAGAACATACAGAGATATAAAAAAAATTGAATGCAGATAATCAGGAAGTGAAAAACACACAGGAAATAATAAGCAACCACTTTGAACATCTTCACAATAGAATGTCAGACCCAGAAAATAAAGTGACTGAGCTGCAATATACAGGCCATAAAGAACACAAAGTAAATAAGGAAGAAAGTGAATCATTACAATGGCTGATAGATGATTCAAAGAGAAACAACCTCAGAATTACATGAGTCCAGGAGAAGACTGAGGACAAAACAAAAGGCTTAAAGAACATGTTTAATGAAATTATGGAAGAAAAGTTTCCAAATCTAAGAAAAAAAATGAACATGAACTATTGCAGGCATATAGAACACCAAACAACTTTGATCAGAAGAGATCCTCATCACAACACATCATAATTAAAATAGTAGAAATCCAACACAAAGAAAATACTAAAAACTGTAAGAGAAAAACAGAAGGTGATCTACAAAGATAAGCCCATCAGGATAACTGCAGACTTCTCAACCCAGACTCTAAAAGGCAGGAGATCATGGAGCAATGTCATCTAAGCACTAAAAGAATATAAATGCCAACCAAGACTGCTATATCCAGCAAAATTATATTTTAAATTAGGGGAAGATATTAAAACTTTCCATGATATAGAAAGCTTAAAGAAATTTGCAGCCACTAAACCAGCATTGCAGAGAATACTTAAAGGAAACTTAGAAAGTAAAAGGGAGGCCAGTGACACCAGTGACCCCAGAGAAAAAGTGACAACAGCTAGAGGAGAACGAGCTGAGAAAAAAGTAAGGCTATGCATGAAATTAGGGATGAACTGATAGGTAAAAGGAAAAACCAAATAGGGAAAAAGGTTAATAATTAGTGAAATACGAGTAAACAATGTATGAAGGTCCAAAAATCTGAAATAACTAAGCATAGCTATTTATTGCTTTAACTGTAGTACACTTATGTGATACAGACTTAAGTCTATTTATTGCAGCAAATTGATAAAGTCTTAAGCTTGTTGAATGAAGCAGTTTACTTTTTTGATGTTGAATGTGAGTTTATCCTCATTGAGAGGCAGAAAGATAAGCAGCACCAAAGTAACTTGGAGGAAAGGTAACATCTAAAGATAAAATGTAATTTAAAAAAAGATTGGTAATTAAATCATCTGACTGTTATACTTTTAAAACAGTACTGGCTGTTCTATAAAATCTGTAAAATCTCCCATCATTTATTAGTAATAGTATAGTAGTGTGCAAAATAGAATAATTACTAATTAATAATACAACATGGGGAATTGACATCAAATCTTTTAGGAATATGAATGCATGAATATATGGATGGACAGACAGATAAAATTATAAACCAAATCTAGCAGAACGTTAGTTATCAGTGAAATGTGAGTAAATAAGTTATGAAAGTTAAAAAATTCTGAAATAACTAAATGTGTCTTCATATCTGTTACTTTATTTATGTGATATAGATTTAAGTTCATTTAACATAGCAATGTGATATAGTTTTAACTTTTATTGTGGCAATTCACTTATTAAATCATTGATGAAAATTTATCCTAAGAAAACAATTGATGTAAAAATAACCTGTGAATGTACAAACATGTACCTTCCAGTATTCTGCTAAGGCTTTTAATTTTAATTTAACTTTTTTCTTCTTTCCCAAATTTACTAGTCTTTTGAATTACATGCTTGCAGTTATTTTCTAATGTGAACTGGTGGGTAAGGCAGGTTTAAGAATATCAACAAAGATATAGCAAAATATAGGAAAAAAAACCTTTTGGTAAATATCCCCATAAAGGCATTGGTTGGATTCAGAGAAGAGGCATCAAGATTTGACTACTGTGACCCATTCGAGGCATAGGAAGCTGAGTTAGAGTGGTGACTTAAGTGAAATAATTTAGATGCGGAAGATTAAATATATTAAGTACTGTATAGTCTCTCTGACTTGGGAAACCCAGAACACTGACATTCTATAGAACCACATGAAGTGATAGCCAGAGTTGGGGGAAGGGATAAGGAGGGGCTGGGAGGGTCAAAAATGGGAAGGGATTGTAAAGTTGATATGATATATATATGTGCACGAAATACCCAAATTCATTGTAAACACTATGTATTGCATATGTATATTAATAAAAATAGTGGGAAAAATGGCAAAGAGCTGGATGCAGGATATCACACATGGAATAAGCCCAGTTTTGCTTTAAAATATTTTATAAACAGCATATACTAAAGATAACATGAACTTACAGAAAAGTAGCTGGACAACAGTTACTGGATTACCAATGGTGATTACCCGTAGGGATTAGGAGTGAGAGCAAACCTTCATTCTCTGTTGCTAGACGTCCATTCCCAAATGTACTACAGCATTTTTAAACTAATAAAAAAATTTGTTTTCTTTTTCAAAAGAGTTAAATTCACCAGCACCACAGGAAAATAAAACCCCAATCTGAACAACAGAGCAAACCATTTTTTAAATCCATCTTGAACTTATTCATTACTTAAGACACATGACTAGAAAGCTACTCTTTGGAATACATACGGTTGTTACTGAAGACATGATACATAGCCCACAGTGCCCAGAGCTGAACCTCTGGCGGAGCAAAGTTGCCAAGGAGTGGGAAAAAGGCCCTGAGGGATCTGAGAAGGCAGAGAGATACACAGTCAGAACACAGAAATTTAAAAAAAAAAAACTTTCACCATTTTCTCTACATGATCATTTCCTCACTGAGATGGATGAATTCTGCAGCTAACACCAATACCGGAGCTATCATCTAAGAGATCTCGTTCTATGTCAGATACTTTCCACACCAGCTTAATTTCAGAGATGAGAAAAATTCACAGCTTTTCAAAAAGTGATTTTCATAATATCACAGAAAACAAATAGGATTTGAACACAAGCATTAGGCTAAATGACAGTGAAACATGGTCCATGTAGCATCAAGTACTCTAAGGAGAAGCCTTAAGAGAAACACTACATTGTTGGGCTCAGTAGCATAGGTCCGCAAACTCAGCACTCTGGAAGGTTGTGACAGGAAGATTTCAAGTCTGAGCCTGGGCAATGTAGTGACTTAGTGAGACCTTGAAATAAAAAATGGGCTGGGGATGTAGCTCAGTGTGAAGGCTCCTGGTTCCATTTCCAGTACTGCCGAGAGAGAGAGAGAGATAGAGAGATAGATAGAGAGAAAGAGAGAGAGAGAGAGAGATGAAAAAAGAGAAATGAAAAGACATAATGAAGTCATAATGGAATTACCTATAGGTCACCAGTCCTGACATCATACAGCAGGAACGTGGCCAATTCTGGAGGGCTGCATGCTGTACTCACAGAAAGAAGCAGAACCAGGATATTTATACTCCATCGATTTAAAAAAGCCATGACAGACTACTTTGTCATTTATCATACATATTTGAAACAATATAAAATTTCAAAATATGAGAATGAGTAAACAAATTTACATACATCTACTTGCCAAATTATCAATTAGAAAACTATTATATGTGTAGAGTATGTGAACTAAGTCATGTAAAAAAATGTGACAAAAAGTTTTTTTATTTTGAGACAGAGTCTCACTTAGTCTAGGCTGGTCCTAAAACCACTGTGCTACCCGGGCTTGCCTCAAACACACAGAAATCCTCTGCTCAGCCTCCTGAGTACTGGGATAACAGACATATGTTACTATGCCCAGTTATTATGGGGTGCTGGAAGATCTAACCCTGGGCCCTGGGCTTCCTATACCTCAGCCCTATAAAAGGCTTACAAAAAAAAAAAACCTAGCAAACTGGGTACATATTTATTTATACTCCTTCCTATGTCCCATTAACAAAATGTAAAAACAAATTAGAACAGAAGAGAACAAACACAGAACAAAGATGAAATGGTAACTGATTTAACATTGAAAAAGTTTTAAAATCAAACAAAATCCTAAGAGATTTAAAAATGTGGCCCCAGGAACTTTTCAAAGTAAAATTATGAGTGGCATTAAAAATAAGAGTTGGTTCAAAGTCTTAAAGAATTAAGGTCTCTAATCCTCTCTCCTAAACAAACATTTTTGGAGTGGGCACCCCATGAAGAATTACAAGTGGTGAAAAGGGTTTCTAAACTAGAATGTTGAGTCTCTTTCCTCCAACATTCCTTTATTGGGTGCTGTGGCTTAGACCTAACTGACCTAACATCTCATGCCCTCACAGTTGGGGTTTTTGGAGAGTGACTGGATCACGTGGGTTGGTATGTCCATCAGTGGATTAATCCTTCGATGAGTGTTCAGCTGCATGTCCTGTTGGAGACCAGGGCCAGGTGGGAACTGGTGGGCCACTGGGAAGCATATCTGGAGGATATTCTTGTCCCCTCTTTTCCCTTCTGTGTTTCTGGCTACCATGGCTTACATGTTTTTCTCCACCATGCTGTTTCTGCCTTGAAGCTAGCCAAGTGTGGACTGAAATCATAAGACAAGTAATTTTTCCTCCTGCAGTTGTAGGTGACAGGTATTTTGTCCCAGTGATAGGAAAGTAGCTAGTCACAGTGAGCTTTCAGGTGACCGACTTTCAGTTGTCATGGTGAAAAACACGACTCCAGGTGAGCTCCAACAAGATTAGGACAAAAGATCTAAGGACACAGAGCCTGAAGACCCTCTGACTTAGATCCCTCTGTAGTGGAGCCGTGGTGTGCAAGGTGCACTCCTGTATACAGCTCCCCATAGTCCCACTCTATATATTAATGTAGCAGTGAAGATCACCACATACTTTTAATAATATCGCTAACATAAGGGGAAAAATAAAATAGGAAAAAAGGGAAACTTGAAGGAAATAAGAGACCTAGGAATAAAAGATATAAAAAAATGCAAAATCTGTCATTGATTATCTTTACAGAGGTAAGTAAAAACAGAGTGGTAACCATAAAACCAGAATAGGATATTATATTTTAAAAAGAACGCAGAGGGTTGAGACTGTCACTCGGGGCATGCATATGGCCTTGTGTTTAATCTGTAGCGCCACAGGTAAAATATAAAACAGCATACCGTTTCAAAAGTACAATGACATAGGCTTGCAATTCCAACACCCTGGGAGGCTGAGGTTGAAGAGTCACAAGTTCAAACCCAGCTTGGACAAGTCAGAGACTTAGTGTCTCAAAAAGGCAGGGGGAGGGGCAGACTGGAGAAATAGCTCACTAAGTCAAGCACTAAGTACCCAAGTTCATCCCAGCACCACATAAACTGAGTGTGGTGGCACATGCCTGCAATCCCAACACTTGAGAGGGTGAGACAAGAGGACTGCCCTGAGTTCAAGGCCAGCCTGGGCTCCACAGTGAGTGAGTTCAGGACCATCCTGGGCTAAAGAGCAAGACCCTGTTGAAAAAATAAATAAATAAAAGGGCTAGGCACATAGCTCAATGCAAAGGCCCAGGGTTAGGATTTAAAGAAATCCAAACAGTAAACTAAGTCACAGCAGGAAAACAAGAAACCTATCTTAAGAAAGGTAAAGGGAGTCCCCAGCAGGACAGTGAAGAAAGATCCTAGGTTGGAAATGACAGAAGTATAGTACATATACCAAGCAGGCAATCCAACGTACGGAGCACCAGAAGTTCCAAGAAGGTGAGGTGGGTAGAATACATTTGAATATGCTGACAGATTCACAGTGCAGTATTGGAAAAAGGAGGCTCAAGGACAGGAAAAAATTCATTGACAGACAGTTACAGAGTCAGGAATAAAAGCAGTGTGTTATTTAGAGACACACAAAGACAAACCAAAAGAAGGTTTTCTAAAAAGCTGAAAATGAGAAAGAGGATAATAAGCCATACACAAATTTGCATGTGTAAATTTTATAAAAGAAGAACAGTAGAAGGAATACAACAAAATGTTAGCAGATAAGCCTGAAGTAGCCGAGCAGGGGGTAAGTTACGGTTTAGAGTTTTCCGCATGTTGCTTCTTAATAGTTTCCTTATGTTTAAAAATGATTACATTATTTCTAAAACCCTAAATGGAAAAATAACTTATCTGCAAGAAGAGATTACACTTGATTCTGTAATGAAAAAGAATGGCTCCTGTACCAAGTGCTGAAGAAGAGCACTCCTCTCCCGGTCGCGGAACAGCCAGGACTGTCTGTCACACGTCAGGTGGGCTATTATCCCTGCAGCGAAATAGCTCACTTCCATCTTCTTGCTGTAGAGTAACATGCTGATATGCTTCATCACATCTTCGGCGATCAATGTGGCAGAGAGCTCTCTGACTTCAGCCACATTGTTCTGTAGGGCCAGTGGGGCCGAGAACATCAGGACAGGAAGGAGGAAACAGGAACTAGACCAGCTCCCCTCCCTTTCCTACTGCTCAACTCAGATACACTCCTCACTCTTTCTCCCACCCTTTCACAATAAGCATGGTCACTAATAAGCCACTGCATAAGCACTAACTATGTGCCAGGCATTGGAGTAAATAAACATATCTTTTTAAATCTGCTTTATCTCTCATTTACTCTTTAAGACATCCTACATAGAAACCGTGATATGTAGGCAAGACTAACGTGAGGTTCACATTGCTAATAACTTGAATCATAATACAAATCCAGGTCTGGCTCAAAAACATTATTTCAGGTCTACTCAAATGTTACATTACCTTCAAGTCTAACAGTAATGATCACAGGCAGGTAGTATTTTATTTTATAAATTAATTTTTTAGGGTATGGAACAAATTAACCACCGAATCGGTGGCTTAAAATACATGGATTTACTACCTCACAGTTTCCGTGGTACAGAAGTGTGTACACAACTCAGCGAGGTTCCCCTCTGAAATCTCCCAGGGCAGACTCTACTTCCAGGTTTGTTCACTGCCAGCTGACTTCATCTTCTAAGGCTGCAGGGCTGGGGACTGCTTCTTGCTGGACTGCATCCCCATGACAGCCACTTACTCCCTGACAGCCACTAGGCTGCTAGCAAGACTATTTCACACATACCTTATTTCACAAAGTGACACCCTATCATCTTTGCCATAGTCTACTGTTAGAATCAAGTTAACAGGTCCTGCCCACACCTGAGGGGAAGGCAACACAGAGAGACATGAACTCCAGGAGGTTGGAACCATTGGGGGTCATCTTAAAGTCTGCTCACTCAAGAGAAAATAAAGGTTTGAAGAAATAGGACAGTCAAAATAAACAGGGCAATTGATGCTAGTGCTAACTTGTGCTTCTTCCTTAGCTGCTTTACACATTAGATATTAGTACACTAAAAAGAGCAAAGGACAGTAAAGATTATAATAGCTATTACATTGTATGTGACATTCTCCCCACCCCCAGCCCATTTCTGGGCTAGGTCCATCAGAGAGCCCCGACTAGGAGACCCAATGGTAGGGTCCTCAGCATATGCAGAGTGGTGCCGCGGGTGAGGATCAAGATTTCATCTATAAATGTTTAGCAGTCTGAGAGGTTCCCCAAAAGATAAAGAAAGTATGGAAACCTTCTTGTGTGTGGTGCTGGGGATCAAACCCAGGACACTGAGCATGCTGGGAAAGTGTTCTAGCATTGAGATACATTCCTGGCATAAAAAGCAGATATTTGAGGTGGGCATCATAGTACAAGTCTATAACCCCAGCACTCTGGGAGGCTCTGGCAGGAGGGTTCCAAATTCAAATTCACCCTGGAAAATTTAGTAATATCCCATTTCAAAAGAAAAAAGGTATGGAGATTAGCTCAGTGCAAAGGCCCTGGGTTCAATACCCACTGCTGCCAAAAGAAAAAAGAAGTACCTCTTATAGGATACTTAGCATTGTGAAAGATGCACAAGGCTTCAATCCAACTTTCTGGTATTATTTCCATTTTTTCTCATTCCCATCTTCTCCCAAAATTATTCTGTTTTAGTGCTCCTCGTGTAATTACGTTTTCTCAAGTCAAAGATGACCTTTCCTACTTTTCAGTACCTTTTTCCAGATTTTCAACATTAATCTGTGTGATGACTTTCACATGTACTGTGCTCTGAATCCCATATCTGACAGGCTGACAAGAAGGATTAGGCACAGCCTTTGTGTTCAAGGAATCATGACGTAGATACAAAGGCTTACGCTAGCCTACACCTCTCTTTTAATACCAACCACATGCAGTCTTTGTGTACAAAGATCTAGCGCCACCATCAGCCGTGTTTCACACTGCACCTGCAGGGCAATGCTAATGGTGCTTATGGTATATTCTCATTCTTTTTTAAAAGAAAATATTTATTTTTAGGAAACAATTTTCTTATTTCCTTTTTTTTTTTTTTTTTTTTTTGAGACAGGGTCTTACTCTACAGCCTAGGTCAGTCCTTAACTCATTAGTGTAGCCTAGGCTGGCCTTGGACTCAGGACAATCCACCTGTCTCAGACTCCTGAGTGCTGGAATTAAAGGCATATGCCACCATGCTCAGCTTAATGTGGTGCTGGTGAATTGAACACAGGTGCTTAAACCACTGTGCCATTTCTCCAGCCCCAGAAACAATTTTCTTAACCATGCAATATCCTGGTGGTACAGAAGCATGAATAAAGAAATTTGTAAAAATTTGACTGCCTTCACAAAGAGTAAGTAAAATAAAGTGGCTGATACAGACAGTCTGGAGTACAGCTGCCTGAGCTGAACTTCTAACTAATTAGAAAACTTAGGGAAATAATCCTTCTGTGCCTCAGATTCCACATCTACAAAATATGGGTAACACTGGGTGTGAAAACACAATCATAGTGCAATGTTCCCTACCCCTGTGTACATGCCCCTTAGCTGCTCTTCCCATAATGGACCTAAAGTTAGCCTTGAACCTGGGCTGAACCACATAATCTGCTTTGGCCAATGAGATATTAACAAATGTGACCATGTTGTGTGTGTGTGTGTGGGGGGGGGGGTGTTGAAAACATGCTCTACAGTGGGACTTGCCCTCTAGCTTCCCTGGAGACTCCCATAGGAAAAAGTTCATAGACACATAAGGCCCAGTCAACTACTGGCCCCAGTCGGCATGCTAGGGTTAGTGTGCCTGCCTGAGACCTTCAAAACTGTGAGGCTGAGTTCAAACTGTTGACTCACAGATTTGTAAGTCAATAAAACAGCTGTTGTTTGCTAAGCAGCAATTTGTTCACAGCAATAAGTAACTGATTTATCTGCTATACCAATGATTGATACATAATGGTATCCACTTTACAGGGACAATGTAAAGTGTGCATGAGCTTATACAAGTAAACTGCTTATACCAGTGCCAAGCATACAGTAGGTACTATGAGTTTATATGTACAGGGGAATGTCAATTTCTTATAAGTAATTAGAATTAATTCAAAACACTTCACCTTACCAAGAGACCAAGTACTTTGCTTTGTATTGAGGACTCTTGAAAAGTCTGTCAAAAGAAAACACAGGTTACTTTCTCATGGAGGAGAGAATTCTATACAAGAACTCAATCCCATCTTCCCACCTCTAAGACTTGGATGACGACTGCCAATCCTTCATTTTCAATAAAGTGCTTGCAAGCAGCTGGAGACTCATCTGTAATATTCCAAAGTGCTTTCAAAGTAAACCAGAGTGTGACATCGTCTAAATTCTTAGTAGTCTTTTGTTTTACTATAGTCAGAAGGTCCTAAAAACCGAAGACACAGGGAGTTAGATGCCCTCATGACTCACTAACTTTTAGTTTAAGTAAAGGAAGGAGTGCTACTCAAACCTGAGTTCTAAAAGCAGTTCAATCACTTCATAACTCTGTGATCTATTTTCTTTCTATAAAAATAAACAATAGGTACCTCTTACCAGTTTTTATAAAGATGAGCTAAAAAAACAAACAAAACATCAAACACTGGGGCTACAGGCATAGCTTAGCAGCACAGGGCTTGCCTAGTATGAACAAGGCCCTGGGTTCAACCCCCAGCAATTCAGAATTTAAAAAGAACAACTGAAGTTTAGTGAGCACTTGGCTCACTTCTGGATGCTTGTTAAGTAAGCTCATCACCAGATGTATATCAGCTCCTCCACATGCTGTGGATTCAGAACAGTCACTCAATGCCACCTGTAAGTCACAGACTAAGTCATTTAGGAGAGAGGGCAGCAAGGAAAAAAAGGTGTTTTTTCTCAACTAACTTTAGAAGAAATTTTGACTTTTGAAAATTTCCTGCAAGAAATATATCAGAACCTAAGAATTGACTTTAGAAGGGTGGGAGAGGGGGGCTAGAGGAATGGCTCAGCGGTTAAAGCGCTTGAGCAAGCGCTAAGCCAAGCGCTAAGTACCCGAGTTCGATTCCCCAGCACCACATAAGCTGGGCGTAGTGGCGCACGCCTGTAATCCCAGCACTCGGGAGGCTGAGACAGGAGGATTGCCGTGAGTCCAAGGCCAGCCTGGGCTCTGAAGTGAATTCAGGACCAGCCTGGACCACAGAGTGAGACCCTGTCTCAAAAAAGAAGAAGAAGAAGAGGAGGAGGAGGAGGAGGAAGAAGGGCAAAGACAGTAGTATATAAACTGAGCAGAAGGAAAGAGAATCCAGTCAAGAAAAGAAATGAGGGTTCAAAGGACAAGGACATCACCTAGACCAGAAAGCACATAGCAGGTGAAGCTCTGAGGCAAGAAACACTGCCCTCCTCCATACTACTGAGCCAATCACTGTGGCTAGCACATGATGCTGGTGTTATAACCACATGCCTCACACCCTGAGGAAACCAGGGTAGACCTTAACAGAGACTGTAACTACCACTTTAGATGAGAGTATTTCTGGATACATTAAACTAACATTTGTGGTTTCTTTCAGGCATACTAAGACTGTTATTTGACAGAAAACAGCCATTTTTACTCAACAAGTCCATGAAAAGATACAGAAAATGTACCAGCACTGAACAAATCAGAGTATACTTATGATCTGAAAGAATGAGATCTCCTTAAATACTCTGCCCAGTCAGGACAGAAAGTCAAGAGAGATCATAATAGAAACAAAGTAGTGAACCCAAGAGGGGCACATGGATGGATTCACAGGGAGCCAACAGGGTGAATGACAAGGCAAGATGAAGCAGGGACGGGAAGCTGGTTGTAAGGGCACCAATCGCGGCCAGGCCAATGATCACACACCTCATGTACTTAATAGTTTAGGCTATTACTACTCGGACAGCTATCAGTTTTCAGATAAAGAATCTGAGGCACAGAGGAGTAGTCCAAGGTTCTCATGACCTGTAAGCACAGTGGGGCCTGCCTGCCTTCACCTGATCCCCACGCTCTTAGTACTGCCAACCCAAGTGTCTCTTGGAGAAACACAGTGCTCTTCCACTCAGCCCTGCTTTCAGCCGCAGTTCTCCATCTTTTATCTTGTCCTGTTACCATTTCCAGGAGCTTTATTAACTCACGTATCAGTAAAACCTAAGTAGAAAACTACTTCCTGCCTCTCAGAAAATCTCAAAAAATTTTTTGTTTTTTTTTTCCCTTTTTGAGACAGCTGTGTAATCCAGGCTGGTCCCGAGCTCAGTGCATACCCAAGGCTGGTCTCAAAGTCACACCAAACTGCCTGCCTCAGCCTTCTGAGTGCTGGATTACAGGTATGTGCCACAACACCCAGCTTATGTGGTGCTGGGGACTTTGAACTCAAGTACTTAGCACTCAAGCATTTTAACCACGAAGGCATTTCTCTAGCCACCCGCTTCTATTTTTTTTTTTTTTTCAGGGGTGGAGAAAACAGATGGTTGAGACAGGTTTCACTGTGTAGCTCAGGCTACCCTCAAACTCTCCATGAAGCCCCAGCTGACTTCAAACTGCCTCATACTCCCCAATTCTGACATTATCGGTATAAACAACACCTGGCTACTTTATCTCATTTTTCAAGAACTAGCTACCAATCAATCTACTTGCCTTTGCACAAATGTACCCTGCCTCTTCTTTCACTCTAATTAAAGCCCGCATCTTTACTTTTGCTTTAAATTCTACCCCTACTTCACTCCCCTGGGACTGGGAACTGAACACAGGGCCTCTGCTCTTGAGCTACATCCCAGCACCTTTTATTGTTTATTTGAGACAGGGTCTCAGTAAGTTGCCCTGTTGTCCAGGCTGGCCTGAACTTGTGATCCTTCTGACTCAGCCTCCCAGAATGCTGGGATTCAAGGCATGCTCTACTGGGCCTGACTTGCTCTGAATCTCCTGCACAAAGACCTGACATTAAAGTTATTTCTATTTTGCCTATGCCATAATTTTGCCCTCTTTTCTGAATTATTCTCTGAGCATAAAGCCCTAATCCATCTCACAAAAAGACCATTCCACAGAGTATCTTTAGTCCTCTGCTTTCCTTCTCATTAATATACTTTAAACGTTGCCTCCATGCCAAAATAACATAAGATGTCTAATGACCTGATTCCACCTTGCCAAAGTCAACGGTTAACTCTGTTTCCATCTCTCACTGACTCATTAGAAGCATTTGACACAACTGCCTGATTTTTCTTTAAAATTTCCTCTTTGTAAACCAGGCACAGTGAGGAACACCTGTAACCCCAGACTTTAGGAGGGTGAGGCAGGGGGACTGCTGTGAGTTTGAGGTCAGCCTGGCCTACACAATCACTTCAGGATCAGCCTTAACTACACAGGGAGACCCGGCCTCAAAATAAATAAATAAATAAATAAATAAATAAATAAATATTTCCTCTTTGAATTCAAGGCAATTCTCTTTTCTAGTTTTCCAACACATTCTGGATGTTCTTTCTCATTTTCCTTTTCTGGTTCCAACCTTTCAGACACACCTACGAACACCATTCCTGGAAGTCCAGCCCTTTTCTCTAAATATACTCTATCTGGTGATCCATCCAAAATACCACAACTAATGACACTAGGTATAATCCCAGTCTGAACCACTCCTCTGAGGCACAGCCCACATAGTAAGCTGCCTTTCTGACATCTCAAGAACCTCAGAAATTAGTATGTCCAAAATCACTGCTGGTGTCTACACGTATTTTTACCTTCAACTTTATCCATATTGGAAAACACATACAAACTAGAAGAACAAAATAAATCTATTGGTTGAATATCATATTCATAAATTATACTCATTAATAGCAAACTAGAAGGTAGAAAGAAAAATCTTGGTTAATGTTACAATATAGCAGTACCAGAAAGAAAACTTCTATATACTAATGGGGGTCTAAGGACTTGAATAAATGTAGAATCAAGGCTGAGGAGGATTCCCACGAAATTGAGGCCAGCCAGCTCTCTACAATGAGTAGACCAGCTCAGACTATAGAGGAAGACCCTGTCTTTAAAAAAAAAAATGAGAAACAAGCGCTATTACCTAACAATAAAAATCAATATCATGATATCAGCTTTTCTACAAATTTAACATAACACAATGAAAAAAGGTTTTTCTTTTACAAATTAGACAAGCCTGGTTACACAGACAAATGCTGAAAGAAACTAAAGGATACAACTTAACTAATAAAGCATTTATAAATTAGAAAGTCATATGACTTAATGAGAAAGAATAAAGTTCAAAAATAGAGGCAGATATATAGGAAATCTAATGAGTAATAAAGACAGCACTCATTAACAGTGGAGAAAAGACAATTATTCAACAAGGGGTGTAGAATCAACTAGGAAAGTGGGGAGAAGAAAAGGTTGGAGATGAACACTGGGGTAGTTAATTAAAAGCATCAGCCTGACTGGACTGCAGAATGCCTGGAGAATGGGAGCACTGAGGGTGTTCCTGGAGAAAAATGGCATGTGGGCAAACAAACTGGAAAGTCTCTACCTAACAGAGACCCTTGTATCTCAAACAACAACAACAACCAAAATCCAAATAAATACATAATAAAAAGAAATGAGGACACCTGTAATTCTAGCACTTGGGAGGCTGAGGAAGGATTGCCAAGAGTCCAGAGTAAGTTCAGGACCACGCTGGGCTACACAGCAAGACCCTGAGTTGGAAAAAAAAAAAAAAAAGGAAAATGAAATGAGGGCTAAGGATGTAGCTCAGTGGAGGACCACTGGTCTAGCATGCAGGAGGCTCTGGGTTCAATCCTTAGCATGCACACACATGTGTATTCATACACACATACAGAAAGAAGGGACCATTAACAAAAGAAACCTAAGAAAATTAAAAAAAAACATTCCACAGAAAAATAAAATATTTTCCAAGGCCCTACAGCAAGATCAAGGTTGTGGGTTAGACTATCAACATGGAAAAAAAAAAAAAAGCTCATTTTCCTTAATATATAAAAAAATTCTGGGACCATGGGCATAGCTCAGTGGTCAAAAGTGCTTGTCTAGCAAGCACAACACCATGGGTCTGATTCCTCAGCACCACGTTAGCTGGACATGGTGGCACTCATCTGTAATCCCAGTACTTGGGAGGCTGATTGCCGTGAGTTTGAGGCCAGCCTGAGCTACACGGTAAGCTTAGAACCAACCTGGACTACAGAGCAAGTGAGACTCTGTCTCAAAAAAGAAAATCCTATAAATTAGAAAAAGTCCCAAAGTTTAAAGCCCATAATTAGACAGCAAAAATAAATGACTAAGAACTAATGGTAAATCTTATAATCCCAGCTTTTTGGAGTCTGAGGAAGGAAGATTCTGAGATTGAGGGTAGGCTTACACAGGAAAATTCTGTGTAAGAAAAAAAAAGAGAGAAATAGAGAGAGAGGAAAGAAAAAGGAGGAGGAAGAAAGAAGGGAAGGGGAAGGAAGGAAAAGGGAGGGAATAGGAGGGGAGGTGGGGACATAGTTTATGGGGTAGAGCACTCGGCTTAGCATGTTTGAGGCCCTGGACTTTGAGGCCGGATTGGGGGGTGGGGAGGGAGATGGCTCAAAACTCCTCTAAATTAAAAGAAGTACAAAATAAAACAATGATGGATATTTGTTAGTGAGCAATTTTAATGTGAATAATGATTACTGACTTATTCAAAATTGTGATATAAATTTGTTGGGGACTGAAGGTAGTAACTTGTAAAAACATACATAGGACAGCTATTCATATTAATTATTATCCCGACAGAAAATCAAGGGATATCTGAAGCTGCTACATAAAACAGCAGAGTAGGCATTCTTTCTAGAAATGTGGAGGTAAATAAATACCCGTGAGAGGAGAAAGCTGCTTCCGGAAAGTAAGTCTTACAGATTTTTCATTTCAATAGTGTTTTTTGAAAGATTTAATTTTGTTAAACAGTATTAACTAAAATTACTTCGATTTTTTTAAAAGTCACTTATCAACCTACCTTAACTGCCTGGAATAGATCTTCTTGAAGTTCTGCAACCTGCTCAGGTGACAGCTAAAAGCAAACAGCCGAGAGTGAAGACCCAGCTCTCTCCAGACCTAGGGAGAACAATCTGACCACCACATACCTGCAGAGCTAGGACGGAGGTGATGCTCACTGCCATTGTTTGCATCTTGGGGTACTCGTGCCTACAGAGCCACCTTATAACAAACTTGGCAGCATCAAATCTGAAAAGCAGAATTTTTTCACAATTATGTAAATACAGTAAGGGACAAAATCACTTAGTTACCCCCAACAAATCCTGTAACAAATAGTTTTGAACTTCTAAATTCTCACTCAGGAAAACAATAGCATTTTGCAAACAGAACAGATGGGCTGGCTAGTAAAGAACAGGAAAGCATGCCAAAAAATGTGATTAGGCTGAAACTCAGTGACAAAGCACTTTCCTACGTGCCAGGTCCTGCCAGGCAATGCCATGGGGGAAGAAAACGGTACGCATAACACACAGGATCTGCAGATCTGAAACAAACTTATAAATGTGAGCATTCCTTCCCCCTTTGATTGATCTGAAAAAGGGGGAGTTCCCACTAAGCAGTAATTTTTTTTTTTTTTTTTTTTTTTTTAAAGACAGGGTCTTGCTCGATAGTTCAGGAGGTCCTGAGCTCACTATGTAGCCCAGGCTGGCCTCAAACTCATGGCAATCCTCCTTCCTCAGCTTTTCAAGTCCTTGAGGAGAAAGCTCTGTTAAGCCTCTTCCAAGAGAGGTGGGATTATAAATGTGTACCACCACACCCAGAGTTTGTGTGGTGCTGGGGAACCCAGAGCCTTGCGCATGCTAGGCCACCACTCTCACTACTGAGCTACACTCCCAGCCTTAAAGGAGTAATTCGTAATCTGAATTGCAGAGAGTGCCAAAATGCCGCTGCAAGCCTGTCATTCAGCTAGAGTGGCTTCACTACAACCCTGCACCTACACACCAGAAGGTGGCTCTCACCAGCACGTGCTTAAGTTTTTCTGCTCTTTGTAACAATTGCTACAAATTTTTTAAACTCATAAATCAAGAAGATTACAAAGACTTCAAGGGGAATTCCTAGCAACATATACAATGATTTTTAAAAATTATTGTTAATGCCAAAATAATAACAGAATGACTAAGATTTGTTAGAACACACAATGCTTGATAAGATAGGCACTGTTGCAGATTCTTTACAAACAGTATTACAAGTCATCCTCTTACCACTGACTTTTATGCAAAGATGCCAGAAGGATAGAACTTGAGTCCATTGGTTGGGCTCTGTGGAATACATGCTCATATCTACTGGCCTATACCAGAATCACTCTGGGGAGGACATCCGCAACTAAAGTACCTCCAATCACCTCTCTTGGAAGAGGCTCAAGAGAGCTTTCTCCCCAAATACCTGCCTTAACTGGGCCCTTGCTAAATAAGCCAAAGCCAACAATTCTTAAGAATAACACTAGCCAACAGCCAATCAGGTTTTATTTGTACTTGCCTGTCAAATGGAACATCCCCAAGAATCCTGGAATTGGTTAAGGAGAGAAGACAATTCTTCTGTAACTTTTAGGGAATAAAAAAAAAATGTGAACGAATATAATACTGCATTCTCAAAACAGGTTCTAAGCATCTGGATGCTGCTAACAATAAGCTTTTCTCATTGAGACCTGCTGCAGACCTGGCCCTTTCAAACCATTTCGCTCAATCCTGCAACTGATGGCTTCCTTGAAAGATAAAAGCTGAGTTGTCCAGAATCTTCCAGCTTCTCTTTATTTCTGTTACAATTTTTTTTTATTAGTATACGTTTGTCTCTATAGTCCAGGCTGGCCACAGGTTCCTGAGTGTTGATGTTATAGGTGTTTGCCACCATGCCCAACTGATCTTTTATGTGATGCTGGGGAATTGAACCCAGGCCCTTGCACATGGTAGGAAAGCCCTTTAACCACTGAGCTACACACACCCAAGTTCTAGTACATACCTGCTGTGGTTTGGATCTGGGATGTTCCCCACAAGTTTCATGTATCTGAATATTGTAGAGTACCTATGAACTCATGTGCTATTAAGAGGTGGGGCCTGGTCAGAAGGGGTGGAACACTGGGGCTTGATCCAGAAGAGGCAGTTCACTGAGGCATGACCTGGAAGGATACTTGCTCACTTAACTTTGTTCACTTGGCTTCCTGTCTGTCATTCTGTGAACAGATCCTCTCCTGCTAGACCTCTGTCATGTACTTCCACCAAAGCCAGCTGTCCATGAATGGACTGAGACCTTCTGAAACTGTGAGCCAAAAAACCTTTCCTCCTTTAAATTATGGATGCCGCAGCAATGAAAAAGTAACTAAGGCAACACACAATGATTATATTCATCTTAGAAAAAGATGCATGTACACATTGCAGCTTGATCACTTTTACTTCCTCTCCCCTTGCCACCTCCCCCACCCCACCAACTTTTCAAGACTAGGTGGAAAAATAGGATTTCTTAAAGGATCTTCCTTATCATGTCTTTTAAAACCATCTCCAGAGGCTGGAGGAATAGCACAGCAGATAGATTGCTTGCCTAGCAAGCTCAAGACCCTAAGTTCAATTCCCGAGCACCTTATAAGCTGGTGGGAGTTTGAGGCTAGCCTGGGCTATGTAGTAAGTTCTGGAGCAGCCTTGGAATACAGAGCAAAATACTGTTTCGAAAAAAAGAAAGAAAAGAAAAACTAATCTCCATTATAATCATAAACAACAGTGATATATTTAGTCACCTATATGCAATGATCACTATGGTCAAGTTTAAAAACATTTCCATTAACCCTAAAAAGTTCCACAGTGGTCCCTCTGGGCAATCTCAACTTTCAAAAACTAATCTCGGAAAATTTAACTGTTAAAGTCTGTTGTTAAGGATTCACATAAATGGAATCATAGACTATCTATTCCTTTGGCAACCTCTGCTTTGCAAATGTTTCTAGGATTCTTTCTATGTTGAAGGAATCAGTATACTTCATTATTTTTCTGTACCAAACAGTTTATTTCCTTATATTAACATACCCAATTTGTTTATTCACCTGTTGTTGGATATGTGGAAAGACTTCAGTTTTTGTGATCCTAAGTAAAGGCACTATGAACATTCGTGCAGAAGACTTCATATGGACACATGCTTTTCTTTCTTTTGTTGTGGAGGTGGGGAAATACTGGGGACTAAACCCAGAGCCTTGGTACTAAGCTATATTCCCAGCCTTCCTAAATATTTTAATTTTAAGACAGGCTCTAAGTTGACCAGGCTGGTTTTGAACCTGAGATCCTCTTGCCTCAGCCTCCGGGAGTAATGGTACTATAGGCATTCACCACCATGCCTGCTCCTCTTTTAGATTTTTTGTTATAAGATCTTGCTAAATTTCTCAGACTGGCCTCTAACTAGCAAAATCCTGTCTCAGTTTCCTAGATAGTGGGGATTATAAGAATGTGCCAGGTACTTAGCTAAGTTATTTTTTATGTGTGGTTTCTGTCTTAAGATATTTTGTTTATCCTGAGTTAAATAGTACTTTTTCCTATTTTTTCTTCTATAAGTTTTATGGCTTCAGCCATTATATACAGATCTGTTTTCATTCAGCCTAACTTTCATGTATATAGTAAAGGTCAAGATTTGAAGCCCGTAAGAACATACTGAAGTATTAATAGATGTTTCTGGGTAACTAAGTTAAGAGATTTTTAAAAATTTAACCTGGGATCTGGGGACATAGCTCAGCAGTTAAAGTGCTTGCCTAGCGCCCTGGATTCAATTCTCAAGCACCACATAAACTGGCAGTGATGGTATACACCTATAATCCCAGCACTCAAGAGGCTGAGGCAGAAGGACTGCTTTGAGTTTGAGGCCAGCTTGGGCAACACAGCGAACTCAGGAACAGCCTGGACTACAGAGTCAGTCCCTGTCTCAAAAAAAAAAAAAAAAAAAAAAAAAAAAAAAAAAAAAAAAAAAAAAAAAAAAAAAAAAAAGGAAAAGAAAAAAATGTAATCTCATTGTTTATTCATATATTTCTGTTTTTCTTTTTCTTGTGGTCCAGGACATACATTGTGAGCTACATCCCCAACTCACCTATCTCCCCTTTTTTAAGACAAGGTCTTATAAAGTTGCTAAACTTCCCAGGTTAGGCTTCAATTTGCAATCCTCCTGCCTCAGCTTCCAGAGTGTTAAGACTACAGGCCTGCAGTACCAGGCTTCACCTCCATTTTTCTGTAACAAACATGAACTCCTTATCTATTTTGTCTGTCTCTTTCTGACAGGATGAAAAAAAAAAACAGAATATGTAATTTTTCCTGAGATTAAAAGCACAAATTTTCAATTCACATTACCTGCTGGTAATAGGGGAAGTTTTTCAGAGCCTTGAAAAGCAGACAGGTGACCTCTGACAACAGACGAACAGGCATGCCATGAGCTAGGCCATGGCGGGTTAAGTTGAGGACACAAGCACTGGCTGTGAACTGCACTGGCAAATCCAATGGATGATTCTTCATTCCTATAGCCACAAGCTAAAAACAAACTTGGTTAAGTGGCATGTAACAACATTATCATTCTTCACAGTCTTGCTGACAAAAATACTTGCTCAATGAGCCAGTTTTTCCCTACTGTCAGCATTTATTCTTTAGGACATCAGGGTAATACGGCAACAGACTCTAGTCTAAATGCAGCCATATATTAGCTATGTGACTGGGTAAATCCCTTCTCCTCACTTTCATCTGTGAAAATTAATTCCATAACTGTTTATGGAGCTGCCACCCATTAAAGGAATTGTAGGCATTACAGGAAACACAAATATGAATCAGATTTATACCTTATGCCTTAGCATAAAGCCTTGGAAGAAAATGGAATAAAAAAAAAACACTGTGAGAGATGCCAAAACATGAAAGTAAAAGAAGAGGAATAAATAACTGCTTGAGGTAGTTAGGAAGCTGCAGTCACTCCTGATGAGGGATCAGAAGGCTTCACCCGGAAGCCAATCAGGCAGGATCTTAGAATGGAATGCATAGAATGGAAAGGGGCTTCCTAGGAAAGAAAAATGTGATAAGGGAAAAACAAAGCAAACACACAGGGATGAAATGAACCCAGCAACAGAAGAATAAGGTATCTGACAAGCAGTAAAACATAACACTAGGTAATGTGGGCCTAGGCTGTGGGGGATTCAGACTGCAAGTGCAAAGCGAGGACACTGTGCTAAGCCAGACTTTTCCTGCTTCAACAATCAGGGACACGGATCCATTTCTTCTTCCAAACAAGGATAATCATCTCAGAGATCATTCCACTGATACTGGAATAAATTCTGATTTTTAGAGAACAAAACACCTCACATTTTTTTCCCTTTTCTTTTCTACTTACTTACTTTTGACAGACTGACTGACAATACTAGGAACAGAATTTAGAGTCCTGTGTTTAATTAGCTACATTCCCAGGCCTTTTGGTATTTTATTTTGAGACAGATTCTCAATAAGTTGCCTAGGCTGGGTGGGCTAGAACCTTGAGATATTTCTGCACCAGAGCTGGGATTACACATATGTACTACCATACCTTGCCACAATACTGCTTTTAAATTACGGATAAACTCAATTTCTTATGCTGCAGAAACAACCACTTTAGGGAGAAGGACACTGAGAACAGAACCCAGAGTCACACCATATAGGACAAACACTTTCCTACTAAGCTACAATCTCAGCCCCATCATATTTTACAGAACTGCAGAATACTACGAATAACACAAGACTGCATGATATTTTTAAGATGCTTCATTTTCAGGAGGGCATGGTTGTGCACGACTATTATCCTGGCACTTGAGAGGCTGAGGCAGGAGGATTGCTGGAAGGCCAGTCTGGGTTATATAGTAAGTTCAGGAACAGCTTGGACTACAGAGCAAGACTGTCTCCAAAAAAAAAGCTTCATTTCCTATTTCATTTAACTACAGTTTAAATACACACATGCACACATATGTACTGTCAGAGCTGTAGCTCAGGGGTTGAATGCTTCCCTAGTGTGTTCAAGGCTCTGGGTTCAATCCCCAGCCCCACAAAACAAAAACACACTTATTAATAAGAAAAATGAATAAAATAAATAAACAGAGTACATTCCCAACCCACTTAACACTGACAGGCAGTTAGGTAGAAATGAGCAGGAGGTCAAAGGAGAGATAGCACAAGTTCCTCTTTGGGTGGCCATTAGGATATCAAAGGCCATTCTGTTTTGGAACTGGCTCTGTCATCTACTTGATGGAAAAATCTTTTGATCATAGGATCATTATCTTGTGATATTATTGTGTAGGTCCTTTCTGACAGATGCTGTTCACAATTCACTTCCTCTAGATTGCAATCCATCAAGCTGCACAGGTCAGTCCATACCAGTCTCCAGTGGACTTTGCTTCCTGACTTTTACCATGGACCTCTGGATTGGCCACCTGGCAGAGAATAAGGAATATGACCCGAGCCAAGCCCCAACTCTGTTCTCATTAGGCATGAAGTAGTCAGAGTGGTCATTGTCCTTCTCCTGATGATTCATGGTTATAAGTCCTTGAGGGGGACTGAGAGGAGGTAGACAAGAGCAGGGAGGCTGAAGGAGGAGGGAATGGTAATGCTTAGAAGGGCAAGGAGCAATGAATTTTTTCCTACCCACTGGACCTGAGAACATTTCATACCTTATAAGGGAAACCAATATTAAGTAGAATAATGACCCCTATAAAAAACATTTCATGCCTTATAGAAAACAAGTGAACCTCAGAGAATCCCCATAGCTATAAGGTAAAAAACAAACAATTAGTTTTTTACTAATGGAGTAATGTGGAAACTCCCTCCTCTCCCTGCACCTCTTTAGGTAACCTGTTTGGTGTCTGAACTCATCAAGAGCTCATACATATGGCCTGTACCTCACGGATCCAACTTAAGCCCAAACGATCATGGGAATATGCATGCACAGGTGAAAACTGGTAAGTCACCCCAACCTGGTTGTTTAGTAAAAATTATTTCTTTATTCAAGTAATTCATGAAACCCCCAGACCAAGAGCCTCACTGGCAACCCATTTTAGGATTCCCTTCAAGACAGCAGAAGCTTATACCTCTCTGTCCTGATCTTTTCCAAAGAAATACCTACTTTACAACCTGCCTCCTCAGTTGGTGATTTGTTTTTTTTTTTTTTTTTTTTTGACGGGGTCTCCCTTTGTAGTCCAGTATGGTTTCTGACCTCACTATGTAGCCCAGGCTGGTTTGGACTCATGGCAGTCCTCCTGTCTCAGCCTCCTGAGTGCTAGGATTATAGGCATGTGCTACCACTCCCGGCTAATTGGCAATTTCATTCTTCAACCTTGTGATATACAACCCAGCACTGTAAGAAAAACATTTCAATTATATTTAACTAATTATATTTTAGCCAGGTGCAGGCCTATAATTCTAACACACTGGAAGACTGAGAATGATGACTGCTAGATCCAGCCCAGCTATGGCAATTAAGCAACTCTGGGAGACTCTGGTTCAAAAACATAAAGAAACAAACAACAATAACAACAACAACAAAAAAAACTGGGCTTGGTATGTAGCTCAGTGTGAAGGCCCTGGGCTTAATCCCTAGTACCATAATAAGTAAGTAAGCAACTAAAACAAACTTACTTTCCTTAAGCCAAAGCAAAAACTGCCTCTGTCAAATCAGTAATTTTATTTTTTAACAAAATATATTAAATGGTAGGTAGATTTGGTCATTTTCAAGTAATTTTATTTTGTTCTTATTCTTGTTTAGAAAATCAGATGTTAGATTTTCCTAAAAGTGAACAAGTAAATGAGTACATAAGAAACAACTTTTAGAGAAAAGTGAATTTATGTTAATTGATTGGTAAATGTTATTTTAGGTAAAATAGTACAATGATCCTATTAACTTCTTCTTCAGACCAAGTTTTATCTCCCTTTCCCTCTTCTCTGCAATGCTGGGGATCAAACCCAGGGCCTTCTAGCCAAGGATGCTACTCTGACCTAATGTCCTAGCTCTTTCTTTTTATTAATTTTTAATTTTTTGTGACAAGGTCTTGCTCTCTAGTCCAGGCTGGTCCTGAACTCACTGTGTAGCTTAGCTGACCTAGACCTCACAGCAATTCTCTTGCTTTAGTTTCCAGAGCGCTAGGATTACAGGTGTGTGCTATTATACCCAGCTAAATCCCTAGCTCTTTGTTTTTTTATTTTATTATTTTTGGGGGATTATTTGATTTTTTAAAAAAATTTTTATTTACATATCACATCCCTTTCCCATTCCCACCCTCTCAGCTGCCAAACTTTCCCTTTCTCCACAAAGTCCCTCTTCTTACTTTCTTCCATATCTCTTACATCGTTTAGTTTTTTGATTCAAATTGATTTGGCAGGGCTAGGGGCATATCTCTGCTAGGCAAACACAAGGTCCTGGGTTTGATTCCCTAGCATTACATAAACTGGGCATGAGGGCACACACTTGTAATCCCAGTACTAGAGACATTAAGGCAAGAGGGTTGCTGTGAAGTCCAGGCTAGAATGGACTACACAGCATACTGAGTTCAGGACCAGCCTGGACTACAGAGTGGGACTCTGTCTCAAAAAAAAAAAAAAAAGAAAAATAAATAAATTAATTAAAAAAAGATCTTGCATAAATTTAGATGTTAAAGCAAGGGACAATTTCAGTAGCTAAGCCTACTTTTTTTGGGGGGGGAGGGTGATAATGGAGATCTAACCTTAAGCTGTCTCACTGAGTTACATCTCCAGGCCATTTTTTAATTTTGATTTTGAGACTAAGTTTTGCTAAATCATTTAATTGTCCAGGATGGGCTCAAACTTGAGATCTTCCAGCCTCTGCCTTCCAGAGTACTGTACTTATAGGCTGGGGACACCAGGCCAGGGTAGTTTTCTTTTCTCAAGGAGGGCACTTGACTCATTATAGAATAAAGCATTAAAATTATTACAGAATGAATCATTAACAATATTCAGAGGAACCAAGTAAGAAAGAAATGCAAAAACTGCTGTTCTGAGGGGTAATTACCTTTAAAGTGGCAGGCATAGTCACATGTATTGAAAATGTCTCCGTGAAGAGCCTGGAGAGGGCTTCCTTCATAAAACACGATCTGTTCCTGTATAAGCTCAGAGCTTCTGAAATCTGTTTCAAATTGGCTCCTCCAGCAACCTGAAACACACCCATATTACCATTAGGTTTCACTGGTTCTCAAGCAGTCTTTTTAGGCCCTCCAGTGTTTGTAACAATATCAACAGGTGTTCAATTAAATGTTCTCCATTGATCATAATTTTTAAAAGTAATGCTTTTATTAACCTTCTTTTTACATACGAATCCAGAGAGATAAAGTGTGCTGCAATGTACCAAGCAATTAGGTGGTGGCATAAGAATACATACCACCTCCCTATAATCACAAATGCACGTATCAAACAGGTTGGCAGGAGATGGAGTTAGCTGTACAATGCTTGCCTAGCACGTGTGAAGCCCTGAGTTCGACCCCAGCACTGAAAACAAATAAAAAGCAATAATAATCTTAACATTCGGGGTAAATTACACAAAAACAAAACAAAAGAAAACAGGAAATGGTCTCATAGACAATATGAAAAAGGAGGATTTTTTGGTAGTATTTATTTCTTATGTACTCTTATTCTTCCTGAGACTGAATTACCCGTTTCAAACAGCTTGCTTATAGACTTTGTCCGAAAGTAAGCTGCAGCTGCCTGATTCTGAATCACTCCTACTCCTCCCAATGGTCCCCTTTATCCTTTCTCTGCACACAATAAAATTCACAAGGAACTTAAAATCAGGTATGACCCAGTTCTCAGATTCAGATTAGAGAAGAAAATGAAAAGGGAGAAGGAGGAATAGGATCCTGATATTGGCAGGACACTATTTTAGATTAAAAGTTTTATTTTCCAGAAAATAGACAGATTCCCATGTTTGTTCCCTTGGAAAAAGAAAAGGTATCTAAATGCAGAGGCATGAAGATATACATGTCCCCCAGGGACCTACAACAATGGCATGGAGAAGGGAAAGTCAACTCGAGTAGAAAGGGATCTTCCTTTTAAGAATCCCCTCCCACAGGTACCTAACAACTCTGCTCTGTCCAGCAAATGATCAGAAATCCCTGGTGCCAGGCAAAGACAAAAGGAATTTCAGATCAAAGGCTCCCTCTCCCTTCCAGATCAGGTTATGAAGATGCAAACGTTAAACTAACAATAGACAGGTTCCACACAGACTGTGAACATCCTCGCATTCAGTAAACTTAAATCTGTGAGCCAAGAAAAAAGGGCAGTTTCAGAACAAAGCTTCCCTTTCCCTTCAAGGCCAAGTTATGGAGATTCAAGTGTTAGTCCAACAACTGGAAGGTCTTACTATGAACTTCCTTTTTTTGGTAAACTTAAACCTGTCACCTGAGATAGGTACTACAATCGGAGCAGATAAGAGAATTAGGACAGCTGACACATCTCAATCAGCTATAAATGTACAAACAGGTTTTGAACGCAATCACTTCTGTTTTGGAGTATATGACTTCTGTTCATATGATACAAAGATAATGCCTTAGAGTTTATAATCTGTCATCTTCCTAAAAGCTAACTTTTGAACAAACCCTCTCCTATATTATATCATACACAGCTGGCAGGGAGCCCAAACTCACAGTGAGATCTGGCTTTAACTGGCTGGTGACAATCCTACAAAATTGAAAAAACACAAGCAAGCAATGCATTCTCCACTCTACCATGACCAGTAATATCATCATCAGCCTCTGGTGAAGTCTCACTCAACTAAACTGACAAGAGTGTGTTTTATTTATTTTTTTGTTTTGTTCGTTTTTTGTTTGTTTGTTTGTTTTTGTTTTGTTTTTTTGAGTACTGGGGACTGAGCCCAGGACTTTCACAAGGAGCAACATCCCCAGCCCATTTTTACTTCTGAGTTTAAGACAAGGTCTCACTAAGTTGCCCAGGCTGGGGGTGCACTTGTGATCCTCCAGACTCAGGCTCTCAAGGGCAGCAGGATTATAGGCCCATCTACAAGAGTGCTTCTGAAATAGAAATAGTCAGTTGAAGATAAAACAATCATAAGAAATCAGAAAATACAAACCCAAAAATTTTAGCTGAGAAAAATTTCTCCATAAATCAGTAACAAATTAGAAGAAAATTACAACAAAATGTTTCAGTTATTCTCAAGACACATTTTGGTATATGAAAAAAATGAACATCAAAGATGTAAGACAAAGATTTATTAGCTGGGTGTGAGGGTGTACACCTGTCATCTCAGCACTCAGGAGGCTGAGGCAGGAAGATCCCAAGTTTCAGGACAACCCTGGCAACTTAGGGAGAGCCTGTCTCAAAATGAAATAAGACTGGGTTGGGGATGTAGCTCAGTGTGAAGGCTTTGGGCTCGGCTGCCTATATCACACACAAACAGACACACATGGGGGCAAAAAAGATCTCAGAGTATCAAAATGGAAGAAACTAGGATATCCAACATACACATAAATTGAAGTTTCTGCAGGAAAAAGGAAAAAATAACTGTTTTGAGACAGGATCTCGCTCTGCAGCCCAGGCTGGCCTTGGAATCACAGCTATCCTTCTGCCTCAGCCTCCTGAGTGCTGAGATTGCAGGCGTGTGACACCACACCTGGTTTTATGTGGTGCTGGGGATTTGAACTCAGGGCATTGAGTTTTCAAGGCAAGTGCTTTAACTGCTGTGGCATTCCTCCAGTCTTAAAACAAAATATTTGAAACTATCATCCAATAAAACTTTTCAGCAATAAATAGCCAATGTATAACTCTTAATAACTGTCTCAGTTACTTTTTCGTTGCTGTGACTCAATACCCAATACCCACAAATTTAGGTTTATTTAGCTCACAGTTTCATATGGTCACAATCCATTCAGGGGCAGCCGGCAGCAATCAGAGTACAGGACAGAGGCAGAGGTGGAGGCAGCTTCTCAGGACATCACAAACAGGACGGCAAGCTGAGACCAGTTGTGACTAGTCCTAGTCTCCCAGGAAGGTAAGTGTGGCTTATGTATCCCTTCAGGTCTCCGCCCAGTAATTAGTCCCTCCTGCATTCAGGTGTGGCCACTACACACCGTTAATCCTAACTCACATGCTTTTATTCTTAACTGTAATCCACCCCTTCAGACTAGACCCCAATCCACCAACATTTACATGGTTCCACAGACATTCCACAACATTAAAATACATGAGACTTTTGGGGGACACTCCAGATCCTAACCACAACAACAGCTAACTGTGGAAGCAGCTGATATGTCTAAAAACAAATGAATGGATAAAGATACACTATGGTTACACAATGGAGTACTACTCAGCTATAAAGAAAGATAAATTTGAATTGTTTGTAGGAAACTGGATGCACCATGAAACCATCATGAATCAGACACAGAATGTTAAATATTGCATGGTTTCTCTAATATGAGGAAAACATCCATTAAAAAAAACAAAAGTGCAAAATAAAAGATGTAAGATAATAGGAGACTGATTTTGTGGTAAGAGAAAGTGGAAATGGGGGAAGTCAGGGAGTTGGAAAAGGGAAGAAAAAGTAATCAAGATGAAATATGTATATGCATCAATCCCACAAGCTGACTGTTACTATTGTGTCACAAATACATACTAATAAAATAACTGTGGCAAAAACTATCACAAGCAACACACACACACACACACACACACACACACACACACACACACACAGAGAGAGAGAGAGAGAGAGAGAGAGAGAGAGAGCGAGAGAGAGAGAGAGAGAGCCAAAAGGCTGAGAATGTAGCTCAATGAAACTTACACATTTCCCTGGCATACATAAGGCCCTGGGTTTGATCCCTAGCACCTGCTAAAATAAACTAGATCAGTGTACCCATAATTCTAGTAGGAGGACTGCAGTGTAGTTGAGGCTAGCCTGGACTACATAGTGAGTTCAGGATCAACCTGGACTACAGAACAAGACCCTGTCTCAAAAACCAACCAACCAACCAATAAATAAATAAGTAAATGAATAAATAAAATACAATATAAAAAGACTGGAATTTAGTTCATCACTGCCTGGGTTCTATCCCCAGTAAAGAAAGGGTGAAAAGCAAGCAAACAGCACTCATGCACGCAATAAAGAAAAGGAAAACAAACAAACAAACAAACAAAACAAAACAGGTGTGTGGTGGGTCTTATCCATACAGTCCCAGCATTTGGAAAGGTGGAGACAAGAGGAGTGATTCAGCCCAGGAGTTCAAGATTATGCTGGGAAAGACACTGAGATCTTATCTCAAAAATAAATAAATAATATGACAGAGTACAAACCTCCACATATATCAGTAATATCATAAGATGTATGAGGTTAACTTAATTACTAAAATAAAAAAAATTTAACTTGGCTTATAAAGCAAAATCTAGCTCCACTCAATAAGATCACACCTAAAATAGAAACTGAAAAAAATGTGGTAAGTTGTTGAATCAAGTGCTTCACCTGCTCAAATGAAAGAAGGGCACAGAAGCATGGAGGTCAGTAAAATGAGGCTCTAATAACAACCTTTCAAGGCAAGTATCTGCTCACTAAATAGGCAGCACATAAACAACACAGTAGGGGAGTGGCTTCTGCCCCTAATCCTTTGGCTCTTCCCTTGCCTCCTACCAGCTAAGAAACAAGAGTTCGCGGTCCTCCTGGGTGAAATCTCAGGGTGTCTCTTGTACAAATAAGGCAAGGAAAGGAATTAGTTTGCTAGAACTGGTTCAGAGCCACGCTGGCTGTGACACAACAGCAGCATCAACAGTTTAACACCTTTTTTAAAATTCTCCTAGTGCAGGCTCTGTGTGAAGTGCACAGAGGTAAGAAAGCATCCAGAGAAAGAACCACCAGGAAGCTAAGGATGAGTGAGACATTTGGTCACCACATGCAGTATTTCATGATGCAGCATCACATGAAATGAGTCACTTGAGTAGGAACGCCTTGAGTTAGAGGCCAACTTGGACTACTTAGTGACTTCAGGACAAGCTTAGACTAAGGCCTCTATTGTCCTGTTTCAGAAAAAAAACCAAAAAAGATAGCAGAGTTCTCTTATGCAGGTATCCACATAAGTCTGGTCTATTTGTCACAACTAATGAACTCAATATGGTACGTTATCATTACTAAGGTG
Organism: Ctenodactylus gundi; assembly: GCA_004027205.1. Classification (NCBI taxonomy): domain Eukaryota; kingdom Metazoa; phylum Chordata; class Mammalia; order Rodentia; family Ctenodactylidae; genus Ctenodactylus; species Ctenodactylus gundi. The sequence goes on along the minus strand of PVKB01007321.1, from coordinate 4,705 downwards.
TTTAATTTAGGAGACTTTCTGGACAAGATGGTGGCCAAGTACAAATCCTGCTCAATGGCTCCTCACAGACTCCTCCAAAAAGTTGAGATACAGCTAAAAAACTACCTGTTCAACTTAGCTTGGAGAGTTGGGAAGAGCTCCAGTAATTGAAAGGAGGCCACAGGAAGGCTGGACACTCTGAAGACAAGCCAGAAACTGAAGAACACACCAGCTTGGGAAGCTATCCCAGGAGGCCCAACAGCTGGGGGAAGCCAGCAACTAACTACAGACTGAGGTTAAGCTTGGAGCCAAGAGCCATGGGAATGAATAGCAGCCAGCAGCCCCAGCCTCTGGCAATGAGTCTGCTTGCAGTGCAAACTGCAAACACACTGGAAGCTTCCCCTTGAAAAGGCTCCCCTGCAGCTCAGCAAACAAGCTTGAGAGAAGCACCTCTTACTAGTCATATTTGCAAGTGATGCAGGCAAAGACATTTTGAAAATAGCCTGAGTCCAAACTGTTTTGGGTAAAAGAAGCCACGGATAGGCCACAAACAAGGGATTCTGGGATACACTTAACCAGTGTCCGGGAAGGAAGTGGCAAAAGAGACAGTCACAGAGAGGGCAGAAAGGCCTCCAACCTTCTGAACGGTTGGGATCACAGTGACAGAAGGCCACAGAGTACAGAGAAACCATCCCTGGGAGAGAAGCCAGGACAGATAAGAGAGCTTCGCTGCAGGGGTTAGGTATGAACAAGACACCTTGGAGCCCACTGGAGGTCCCCTCACTGCCTAGTAATAGCACAGAACTCAGTGGGCTTTTATCTCCCCCCATTAAACTCTTACACATATTCAGAGAAAGATCTTAGCTAGGCCATTAAAGTGAGGTCCCTCAATGACAGAATCATGGGAAGACAAAGCAATAGAACACTTGCAGAAACACCTGACTCCTCAGAAGCTAATGGCACCAGCCCTGAAATAGTTGAAATTGTAAGGAAGCCAAACAAACATCAAGTGGACTGCCAAAACAGTCAGTTCAAACTACACACACTTAAATGCAAGTAATGATTAGTGAGTTTAAAGATGAGTTTACTAAATAATGGTCCCAATGAATTCAAAGTTTACTGACTTTACAGAAGACACAAATGAAAAGCTGGATAAAGTAAATAGGGAAATACAAGATACAAAGGAACACTTCAGAAGCTGGAGGATTAGTACACCAGCCAGAGTGACTACCTAGCAAGACAAAGGCCCCGAGTTTGATTCTCCCAGTACAAATATACCAGATGTGCAGGTGCACATGTGTAATCCCAGCACTTGGGAGACTGAGGCAGGAGAACTGCTGTGAGACTGAGGCCAGCACGGTGATTTCAGGACCAGCCTAGACTAACAAGTGAGACCTTGTTTCAAAATAAAAAAGGGTTTTTTTTTTTTGGCAGAGAAATGAAAAATCTGAAAAGAAATCTATCTGAAATGGAGATGAAATAATCATCTGAAAGCAGAGGAAGCTGGCTCAAACATTGTGAGAAAGAATTTCAGTCTCAAAGACAAGGTTGATGAATTAAATACTATAATCAGAGATGACTCCCAAATAAGAAATGAAGAAGTTAGCTGGATACACCACCAGTTGGGTAACTCAAAGAGAACCAATGACAGAATTATGGGTGTGAGAAAAAGAACAGAAGATAGCACAAAAGGTATAACGTGAGGCTAGAGGAATGGCTCAGTGGATAAAGTGCTTAAAGTGGATAAAGTACCTGAGTTGATCCCACAGCACCACATAAGCAAGGCTGAGACAGAAGGATTGCTGTGAGTCCAAGGCCAACCTGGGCTCCATAGTGAGTTCAGGACCAGCCTGGGATATAGAGCAGGAAACCCTGTCTCAAAAAAAAAAAAAAAAAAAAAAAACCTATAAGGAATTTATGCACTGAATTGTGACACAAAATTTTCCAAATATAGGAAAAGAAATTCATTTCAGGTACAAAAAACATACAGAACACTAAGTGAGCCAGGACCAAGTCTTTGAAGCTTTAAAACAAAGCAAGTGTCAACCCAGGTTGCTGTATCCAGCAAAATTATCCATGGAAACTAAAGAAATAAATATATTTCAACACAAAGAAACTCTAAAGAAATTTATGATCACTAGCTCAACACTACAGAAAATATCTTAAGGACAAGAGAGACAGAGACAGACAGACAGACAGAGAGAGAGAGAGAGAGAGAGAGAGAGAGAGAGAGAGAGAGACTGCACCAAAGAAAAAGAAACACTGGAAGGGAATGTATAAGAAAAAGAAAGAACCAATACCAGAAAAACAGGACAAATAGAGTGTGACTGTTGGAGAGATTATGTTAATTTGAGGCAATCAGGAATCATGCCTGGATTAGGGTTTAGGAACCACACTTAGATTAGGCAATTAGGAACCAGCCTGGATTAGAGTGTGAATGATTTGTGGGCCAGAGATGGGAGGCCCAACTGGGAACTCAAACTGTATAAAAAGAAGAAAGAAATAATATTGCTACAGCTTTTTCCTCTGAAGAGAGACTAGACTTGATAGGACTTGGCTTCCTGTTTGTGATGTTATGAGCGGTTACCTCCACCTCTGCATTGGCCTTGTACTTCCATTGCTACCAGCCACCCCTGAGTGGACTGTGACCTTCTGAAACAGTGAGTTAAAATAGACCTTTCCTTCCATGAATTTGTGGATGTTGGATATTGAGTCACAGCAGTAAAAAAGTAACTAAGACAGAGAGTATTCAGTAGAAACCTTACAATAATTACTCTCAATGCTAATAGTCTTAACTTGCCAACCAAAGCACAGAGACTGGCAGAGTGGATCAACAAACAAAACCCAACCATTTGTTGTCTGAAAGAGAAACATATTACCTAGAAAGAACCACACAAACAGAAGATAAAAGGATGGAAACTAATTCTCCATGCTCAGAAGCCCCAAAATGAGTAGAAATAATACTAATCTCTGACACAACATATTTCAAATCAAACCAAAACAGATCACAAGAGACAAAAATGGACACTACATATTGGTAAAAGGAATAGTCCAACAGGAAGAGAGAACAATTATAAACACATATGCACCTGATGTGGGTGCACCCAATTACATAAATTGGAAACTACTGGCAAACAGACTATAAGATAATCACACTACAGGACAATACTCCACCCTCACAAACAGATGGGTCAACCAGATGAAAAAAAAATCAACAAATAAACATCACAGGTAAATCGCACCATAGAACAAAACAAGTTAACAGATATGTATAGAATGTTCTATCCACATTGGAGAATACACTTTTTTCTAAGCAGTACTAGGACTTTTTCCAAAATAGACCATATCCTTGGACATAAGACACACTTAAATAGATAAAAAAAAGCATTGAAATAATTCCCTATATACATTCAGATCACAGTGGAATGAAACTAGAAATAAAAAGAGAAAGAAAATATAGAAACTATACAAATACATGGAGATTAAATAATAATTATTGAACAAGTGATGGATCACAGAAGAAATCAAAAACTTCTTAAAGTCAAATGACAATGGAAGCTTATCATATGAGACTCTATAGGACAAAACAAAAGCAATATAAAGGGGGGAATTTTTCCCCATTATTTTTATTAATATACAAGTGTAATACATAGTATTTGCAATGAATTTGGGTGTTTTGTACACCTGTGAATCATATCGAGTTTACAGTCACTTCCCATTTTCTACCCTCCCACCCTGTCCCTATCCCTTCCCCCGACTCTGGCTATCACTTCATATAGTTCCAAAGAATATCTGTGTTCTGAGTTTTCCAAGTCAGAGAAACCATACAGTGTTTAACATATTAATCTTCTGCACCTAAATCATTTCAGTTAAGTCACCACTCTAACTCAGCTTTCTATTTCTCGAATGGATTCGCAGTAGTTAAATCTTGATGCCTCTTCTCTGAACCCAACCAATCCCTTTATTGGGATATTTACCAAAAGTTTTTTTCTATATTTTGCTATATCTTTGTTGTTATTATTAAACCTGGCCTTACTCACCAGTTCACACTAGAAAATAACTACAAGCATGTAGTTCAATAGACTAGTAAATTTGGGAAAGAAGAAGAAAATAAATTAAATTTCAAATGCCTTAGCTGAATATTGGAAGGTGCATACTTGTACATTCACAGGGTAATCTTTATATCAATCAGTTTCCTTAGGATAAATTTTCATTAGTGACCTAATAAGTGAACTGTTACAATAAGACAAAGTTAAAACTATATCACACTGCTACATTAAATGAAATTAAATCTATACCACATAAATATACTTAAAGTGACAGATATGAAGGCAAATTCAGTTATTTCAGAATTTTTTAACTTTCATAACTTATTTACTCATTATTTCACTGATTACTGACCTACTTTTTTCTCAGCTCATTCTCCTCTAGCTGTTGTCACTTTTCCTCTGGGGTCACTGGTGACGCTGGCCTTCCTTTCACTTTCTAAGTTTCCTTTTAAGTATTCTCTGTAATACTGGCTCAGTGGCTGCAAATTCCTTTAAGCTGTCTCTGTCACAGAAAGTTTTAAGTTCTCCCTTTAAATTAAAAGATAATTTTGCTGGATATAGCAGCCTTGGTTGGCATTTATGTTCTTTTAGTGCTTGGATGACATTGGTCCACGATCTCCTTGCTTTTAGAGTTTGGATTGAGAAGTCTGCCGTTATCCTGGTGGGTTTATCTTTGT